>JAKWBJ010000270.1:230000-235796 GCA_023159175.1 Wohlfahrtia magnifica
TAATAATAATAATAATAATAATAATCAATAATAATAATAATAATAATAATAATAATAATAATAATAATAATAATAATAATAATAATAATAATAATAGATAATAATAATAATAATAAATAATAATAATAATAATAATAATAATAATAATAATAATAATAATAATAATAATAATAATAATAATAATAATAATAATAATAATAATAATAATAATAATAATAATAATAATAATAATAATAATAATAATAATAATAATAATAATAATAATAATAATAATAATAATAATAATAATAATAATAATAATAATAATAATAATAATAATAATAATAATAATAATAATAATAATAATAATAAATAATAATAATAATAATAATAATAATAATAATAATAATAATAATAATAATAATAATAATAATAATAATAATAATAATAATAATAATAATAATAATAATAATAATAATAATAATAATAATAATAATAATGAATAATAATAATAATAATAATAATAATAATAATAATAATAATAATAATAATAATAATAATAATAATAATAATAATAATAATAATAATAATAATAATAATAATAATAATAATAATAAATAATAATAATAATAATAATAATAATAATAATAATAATAATAATAATATATAATAATAATAATAAATAATAATGAATAATAATAATAATAATAATAATAATAATAATAATAATAATAATAATAATAATAATAATAATAATAATAATAATAATAATAATAATAATAATAATATAATAATAATAATAATAATAATAATAATAATAATAATAATAATAATAAATAATAATAATAATAATAATAATAATAATAATAATAATAATAATAATAATAATAATAATAATAATAATAATAATAATAATAATAATAATAATAATAATAATAATAATAATAATAATAATAATAATAATAATAATAATAATAATAATAATAATAATAATAATAATAATAATAATAATAATAATAATAATAATAATAATAATAATAATAATAATAATAATAATAATAATAATAATAATAATACATAATAATAATAATAATAATAATAATAATAATAATAATAATAATAATAATAATAATAATAATAATAATAATAATAATAATAATAATAATAATAATAATAATAATAATAATAATTAATAATAATAATAATAATAATAATAATAATAATAATAATAATAATAATAATAATAATAATAATAATAATAATAATAATAATAATAATAATAATAATAATAATAATTAATAATAATAATAATAATAATAATAATTAATAATAATAATAATAATAATAATAATAATAATAATAATAATAATAATAATAATAATAATAATAATAATAATAATAATAATAATAATAATAATAATAATAATAATAATAATAATAATAATAATAATAATAATAATAATAATAATAAATAATAATAATAATAATAATAATAATAATAATAATAATAATAATAATAATAAATAATAATAATAATAATAATAATAATAATAATAATAATGAATAATAATAATAATAATAATAATAATAATAATAATAATAATAATAATAATAATAATAATAATAATAATAATAATAATAATAATAATAATAATAATAATAATAATAATAATAATAATAATAATAATAATATAATAATAATAATAATAATAATAATAATTAATAATAATAATAATAATAATAATAATAATAATAATAATAATAATAATAATAATAATAATAATAATAATAATAATAATAAATAATAATAATGAATAATAATAATAATAATAATAATAATAATAATAATAATAATAAAATAATAATAATAATAATGAATAATAATAATAATAATAATAATAATAATAATAATAATAATAATAATAATAATAATAATAATAATAATAATAATCAATAATAATAATAATAATAATAATAATAATAATAATAATAATAATAATAATAATAATAATAATAATAATAATAATAATAATAATAATAATAATAATAATAATAATAATAATAATAATAATAATAATAATAATAATAATAATAATAATAATAATAATAATAATAATAAATAATAATAATAATAATAATAATAATAATAATAATAATAATAATAATAATAATAATAATAATCAATAATAATAATAATAATAATAATAATAATAATAATAATAATAATAATAATAATAATAATAATAATAATAATAAAATAAAATAGGTAGAGCGGTTCGCTTTTGATCTCACTGAAGTATTGAACGGTCAAAATATCACTTCTGAAAACTGTTTTCATCTTTCAAATTAGAAAAAAGGTGAATTTCAAACAAGTGGAAGCATCGGTACAGGTCGAAAAAATTAAATTTTTGATGTAGTTACGAGTATTTTCAATATACCCACTGAGTATTGTGTTACATTAAAAAAAAAAACTAAAACCGGGTAAATTTTGTTTATATAAAGCTTTTCGTAGTTTAGTTACGACAAAAATATGTATAACTTACATATTCACGTCGAAACAGTCAATGAAAAGAGGAGAGACTAATAAAGCGGATGCGGCACGTGTTCGTTTCTGACAATCGTTTGGAAAATTTTGCGGAGAGAGGCCGAGCGTTGTCATGCAAAAGAATAACTTAATCATGTCTGTCTTTGTACTCTGGTCGTTTATCTCATAATGAAAGGTTCAAACGAAGTAACTGCAGTCTGCTTTAGCACCCTTGCTACACAACGCCGCCTTGATCCAATCAAGAATGCAAAATTGCATATAAATACTATAACAACATAATTTTACTAACAAATAAAAAATATTGTCTAATTGAATAAAACTAGGAAACAGTTATAAAACCCATCAAAATCCGGTGGGGTTGGGTTTTTTAAAACCTGGTTTTTTGCCACCCCTGCTTTATAAACATCAATATTTGCTTTCAATAAATTGTTACATTGGCTTCATTGTGCAGCATCTACGAGCATATGTTAGGAAACGATGGACAGGTGGCTGCTGCAAGTCTAAGTGCGAGTAGTAAGTGCATCAGATTGCACTAAATTTATATGCAATATACAACGATATATAATTTGCAAGTCATTTACAAAGAAAATTTTACTTTTGCACTTGCCCTGTAAGCCTAACTTTAAAAAAAATCTATAAACATGAACACCCCAAAAGGGTCTTTTACCTTAAATTTTTTATCTTCATTTACATCATAGAACACTAACAACTTCGTGGAAGTAAAAAAAATTAAAAATAACCGCCTGAGCTAACGTTATAATTAGAGCCAAAAGAAAAAGAAAATTGACCAAAATGGTCCAAATCTAACAGCAGGGTTAAAAATAATTCGTTTTTATTTTCGGAAGATACATACGATGGTACAAAATACATTTATAGAGTTTGTTTTATTTTTTAATTTCAATTTAAGTTCTCTTTCAACTTTTTTGTAAATTTGCGAAAAAAAAAGTTTTTTAACTTTATTCCTCGAACACAAAACATTTTAAGGACAACAAGGATAAGTGCTGTCTAAAATAAGAACAATAATAAAGTTCTGCAAAAAAAATTTGCTTTTTTTTTAAACGGAAATGAAAAAAAAAATTGGCTCAAAAACAGTTGTTTGGTCATCTACATGTTGTTGCAATAAAAACGCAAAAAAAATTCTAAAAAAATTCTTATAAAAATAGGAAAAAAAGAGTCTAAAATTTGTGTGGCGTGAAACTCGATATGAATCAAATGACACGTGGCTTCTTAATATGTCAACTAATAGTTGTTTAAAAAAAATGCGTACTCTAGTTGATCGTCATGTGTTTAAGAATTAATTAAATAAAGGGTTCAACTTAGACATGGTCTTGAACTAAAATTTCATAAATATTTAATTAATTTACAGGAAAAAAAGAAGAAAGGCTGTAATGACAACAGCCACCGACAACAACTGTTTATGAACGTTTGCAGCAGATTGTCAGATTATGATCAGAATGAATACAAAAGAATAACAAAACGGAGCACAAAAAATGGAGGGTGTTAACTGATCTTGTTAAACCGCAGCTTGTTAAACGGGTACTCTCTCTCTTTCTCTTTCACTCTATAGCCTCTTTCCGTTAACAATTTAAGATAAACGATCAAGTAAGAAAGTGTGCCTCCTTGAAATGTTTCGCAATAATTTATCCACAGTTGATTCATATTAAAGCGATATACCAAGTAACAGTATTTGATACTGTATGATTGTCTGTCTGTCTGTTTGTAGTAATTGGCGCATGTGCATCATCATCACTGCTTTTGCCCATCTGTGCTATTCTCTATATTTGATCATATCACATCGTCCACATGCCATAGTTTAACACAGTACAATCGTATTCGTCATCATCATCACAATCATCATCAGTGTAATTACCATTCCTTAACAGTTCCTTTAAACCAAAAACGTAAAGAATACAATTGTACATAATCAGCGAATTAGCGTGAAAATAAGGGCTGATTCTATTACATATA
Source organism: Wohlfahrtia magnifica (assembly GCA_023159175.1). Classification (NCBI taxonomy): domain Eukaryota; kingdom Metazoa; phylum Arthropoda; class Insecta; order Diptera; family Sarcophagidae; genus Wohlfahrtia; species Wohlfahrtia magnifica. Next base: position 234,493 of record JAKWBJ010000270.1, read on the forward strand.
CGTAGACTTTCTTGGCCTTATTTTTTATGGCCAATTTTTTCAGTTGTGGTTATAATTTACGATATCTCTTGCGTTTCTTCTTTATTTGGTACTTTTGCACACGAGGAAAAAAAATTATTTATTTTTTATATCAAAAAAAAAAAAAACGATCAACAATTAAGATCAGTTTTTGAAGAGCCATATGTCGTCTTTGGAGAGGGCAGAAGGAAAAACAGCAAGTTTTTTTTAAACTTTCAACAAATTTTTTTCATTTTCAAATATGTTAACTCGAGGACACATGCATAACAAGTAGACAGGACAAGTTCAAATTTTGGAAACATATGCAAACATAAAATAGGAAATTTAGTTTTCTGTTTGTGAAACTTAATAAATTGAACTTAAAAAAACTTAAATTATATAAAATAAAATACGAATAAACATAAGTGTTGTGCTTAGTAAGGCATTGGTATGAAATTAGCATACTTTTGAAATTCCTGTGGCATTTCGTAAACACTCGTAATAAATTTCTTTAATTATAACCAAATACAGGGCCATATGGTACTACCAACGAATCTTCAAATTTGTATCTTAATAATAATAATGTATCTTAATAATAATAATAACCTTTGGGCCTAATCGTAGTCCCAAGTAACTGCATACTTTTGACGTGCTCCATTCCAACACTCGAGGTGTTCTTGTTGGAACAACGTATATGTAGGTATTGCTTTGGAAAACATAAATATGTATAACAAACAAACAAACATTAATTATTAAAAAGATTAAAGACTCGATATATTGAAATCTGCTCCTGATATGGGTAGTAATGGATCAGTAACAAGAAGTTTTCCGAGCTTCCTCGAATAGCAATAAGAATAATTTTATTTCTATTAATTGCTATTTTACGCCTTAAGTATTATCCTTCTGAAGGTGTCTATATGTTTTTTGATACTCAAATCCTATCCTAAAGTCCGATAGAACATATGAAAGAGTTAACTGTCACACTCGCGTTTACATTTCGACAGAACTCTCTTTCTCAAGGAGCTGCATTCGACTCTATTTTTTAGACTCATCGAAAGGGTTCTAAAGTTAAAAGCCGGCTTCGAACGGCAAATGCATTGGAGAAGTTATGAGGTGGACACCGCTGTAGAAAAAACTTTTTTTATTTTTCAGATCGTATGGCGTGGTTCATGTTGCGGTCAATATGGATCATTTCTGCACGATGATCAACGATTTTTTGTTTGAAAATATGGATGACATTTTACGAGCGAGATGTGGTTTTCAACAGGATGCCATACGGTAATCGCAAACATCGACTTATTGATATA
>JAKWBJ010000271.1:0-228828 GCA_023159175.1 Wohlfahrtia magnifica
CGCGAGTAAAGGATATAATTTAAAAGATCATTTTACTGAAAATAATAAAGTTATTGAACCATTCTTTTCATTGGCTTTGATTGATTCCACGTCAATAATCTATTCTCCGTCTATCAACTATAGCTTCTGAACTCCAAAGCATCGCTATACATCGTTTCGTGTTGCAAAATTAGCATTGTTATTTATATTTAATTTCTTTTTTTCTTGATATGGTTATAATGTGATAATAATATGCCACTAGTTTATAGCCTGAGTCACCTAGCAATTGATCTCCAAATTCATTATTTTCTTTTGAACTGAAATACGACAGTAGTGGGAACTGTCTTCCATCTTGATTAGTGTGTACTGGCTTCTATCTTGAGTAGTGGGTTCTGTCCTCTGTGTTGTCAGGCGTCGCAAACCAAAACTATAACTAACCTTGTAAAATTTTAATTCGCGAATAAAATCCTTTTTAAATTATGTATAATATTTCGCTAATACTCTTTATTTTAGGTTCCATCTATAGAGCCATAGAAGTTTCTGACTGAATTAAATTGTTTTGATTTTTTACCTCTTTTTTAACAGATACTATAGGGTGGGAATTTAAAAGATTAACTTTAAAAATGTAATAAAACAAAAACGGTTTGAAAGTTTGCCAAATTTATTTTTTTGTTGTGAAGCACAATTGTTCCGGTTAGAAATGAAATGCTATTTCATTCATATGGCTGCCGCGGCTAGCCTAGTATTTTGAGTGTATGGGGTCACTTCTCGACAATGGCATCACGAATTTTGACCTTCAAATACTCAATTGTCTCTGGTTGGTAGGCATAAACTTGTCTTTAATGGCGCCCCACAGAAAATAGCCCAACGGTGTCAAATCGCAGCATCTTGGCGTCCAACTAACATCACCATTTCGGCTAATTAAACGGCCATCAAACCTTTGACGCAATAAATCGATTGTGGCATGAGATGTGTGGCAAGTTGCACCATCCTGTTTAAACCAAATATCGTTCACATCAATAGCATGAAGAGTGGGCACAAAAAATCGGTTATCATGGTGAGATAGGTGTCTCCATTGTCCGTAATGGTTACGAAATATGAAATATGGACCAATGATGCCTCCACACCAGCCGCACCAAACAGTCACTAGTAATGGCTTCTTTAAGAATACGGCAATTAAGCTTATTAAGGTACCCATCAAGATGAAAATGAGCTTCATCCGAAAATATGATTTTAAATCCCAACGTTACTCAAGCGTAAATTGATTCATTTCGTTCAGTAGAGATAATATACTGAATTTAGAATGACATAAGTATTGCCAGATTCGAAATAGCCGCTGGTTCAAATTTAAATCGAAAGATAGCCCACCATATAAAATAATATTTACTATGCTAAGCCAAGACGAGAGCAACTTTTGCACAAATACTGCTAACCAATGGTTTACAAAGGCTTGAAGATTTTCAGCATCATCCTGAAACTACGAGTACAATTTTGCGGTATTGTTGGTAATATTTTGGCCGGTAACTTTTTAACTTTTTAGACAGAGACCAATAATAACTATTATTAAATTTATTGAGATTGAAAAAGTTAGCCATAAATCAATGAATAATTTTCAAGTTTTTAAATAAGAGTTATTCTCAATAATATTTTTTTCAATTGCTCTTAATTTTTATTTTGAATTTTTTTATTTTTACGAGAGAGAGTTACTCTCAAGAAAAATTGTCTTCCGTTACTCAAAGGAAGTCTTTTCTTCGTCGCCTTGCTTACATTTCATTAGCACATACATTATATTTTACCTTTAAGGTCGCAAAAGAAACTAAAAATGCAATTTCAACAGAAACTTGTGTAACGGGCACTGTGTGGACAGTATGAACCATTTTACAAAGAAATTAAAAAGTATAATTTTTCTTTTCCCAATTTTGCAACAAATCGAATTCTACGTCCAGTCTCACAGGTTTAAAGCTGTCTATTTCAACCATAGCTGCTAATAACGTTCGCGATGTATTTTCTTCGTCATCTGAAAATGAATCTACTCCAAGCTCTCTAATTGAGGCTATCAGCAACGATGACGTACTTAAATTAAAGCAAGCAGTATGTCAATTTGACCCCTTAGAGGGCTGTACTCAAAATAAGGCGACATTAAAACTAAATAATCGAAAATGAATGTTATTAACAATGAAAAAATATATATATCGTCACCTAAAACGCAAACGGCCCTAACTAACAAAATATTCAAAATCGACTTTTTCATTAATTCTGATGTATTTCATCAAAACAAAGGCCCACAAATAAATTTGGACTCTTCCGACTAAAATTAGCGATTTTACTACCAAAAAAAAAAAAACGACCCTATCTACAAAAGCGATTATATGGCAAACGCAAAGACCTAACTAAACGTTTGTATAATACATAACATTGTCAATTGTCAAAACGCGATATTGGTTTATAAGTTAATGAAACAAAATATAAAAATTGTATCTCAAATATTGGGAAAAATCTCGCTGCTTAAAACTATACTTTTTATTTTAATTAGTTCTTTGCCTCTCCTGTAAAATTTTCAAAATGTTAGATAGGGCCGTTTGCGTTTTAGGTGACGATATGTATATATAAAATGTGTGCTTCAAAATGATAAAGTCTCCTTAATATTTGTTCAATTCATCCAAACTATAAAATGTTACGTATGGCCACCTTATTAAAAAAAATTCTACGTTCAAATAAGTGAATAATAAGCCGGTTTTGATTTTAGAGATGTACCATTATATTACGTTTATTTAAATTTATGTAAATAAGTGCAAAATTCAATGTGTCAAAATGATAATGTCAGTGAATAATAAGCAATTAATCTAATCAGAAGGTATAACAATTGTTATTTTATTCTTTTTAAGCTTCAGTTTCAAGGAAATAAAAAACATCAGTTTGCTAAAAATTTTATGATATTTTCAAGAGTTGTTTTACTAAAAAGCTTAATAACTCCGTCAATTTCCAATGGATTTATAAACTGTAAGTCACATTTTATTTATAACTTAATATAATTTCCAAATTAATTCATATGTAGTGTTTTGTTATTAACATTTAAATATTTTTAAATACAATATAATGTGACCGGCCTTAGTAAAGCCACGGGACTAAGCTGGCTGATTAATAAGCCTTGCTTTTAAATAAAAAAGAAAAATGACAATTTCCTTTTTAATTAATTTGTATAGCCGATTATACTGCAGCTCATACAATGATCTTTATTTTCAAATTTTGGTTCCTTATATACTAAAACACATTAACGGTATCCTAATCTAGCTTAAATTATTGTTAGTGTAAAATTTGTTTACGCATAATTGCAAACTAATTATTATTGTGATTGTAATAAACATAAATGGGTTACCATTGTACACGGGTTACAGTGGTGCAATCAGCATACATAAATAGCACGATTCCTATATAAAAAAGTACGCAAAAACGCATCTAAACTTTAAATTTGTGGACAAATTTGGGAGAAAAATGTGTTTGCTTGAGAAATACACCAAGGTCCTTCAAGGCTACTTAAACGACAGATATATTGTTACGTTTTTACCTTTTTAAAAACGTGTATTTATGAGTTCGTAGATTGTAGTTAAAATAAAATAAAACTTGTTTGGTTTTTAATTAAAATCCTTTATTCAGCACTGTTTTGTGCACAATTTTCTATTCTTAATTACTTCGTCTGTTTACAATCATGTAAACAACAACAATTACTCGACAAATCTTTCTACCTAAAGATCTTCCAACCCGATCGTAGTTTTAACTTAGGTTTGATCACAACCTTTTCAACCAGAGGTTATCCACACTTAATTCTCTTTACTGAGTTAGCTCCAACTAAACTGGATTTTAATTTCACGATTCACTTCATGAGTTAATCCCTTTAAACTTTCTTCACACAAACTGTACTCGCTGAGTTTACTTTACTTAAACTGATTATTGTTCGCATCAATGTCCTTTTTATATGGCTGAGTAAACAATACATCGAAAGCTCTCACGCCTCTCGATATTTCAGGTAGATTCCATTTCTTTCTATTAATTTCTTTTTAGTTCTTTTATAGCCATGCGTATGTAAACATCTACCTCTTTCAGCTTTTAGTATTTGTTGTGACTTGTTTATTATCTGTTACTTGTTTTATTTGCTGTTAGTTTAGTAATAGTTTGCAGAAAACGTTTTTGAATATTGTAAAATATTCCACAGGTTGGCAGATGAAGATAAATTTGAGCAAATGTGAGAGTATTCTTTTCCAACCACCTGTCTGGAAATGTAACAGCAGTATAAAGAGAAATTGGATATCTATTGGTATTAGATCAATTGATAACGTAAATATTCCAGTAAAGCAGACTGTCAAATTATTAGGTATTCAGTTAGATAAATTTCTATACTCTAATGACCACATAAATCGATAGAAATGCAATCTTCATATATAGGAAATTATCTAAATATATAAAACCTATGGTTAAGACTATTATGTACCTGTCGCTAATTAGACCAATTGTTTCTTATGGTTGCCATATATGGCTTAAAATTTTCCCTTCATATATCGAGAGGTTATCTTAAACACTGCTCGCCGTTATATAGATTTCAGCATAGCTATTATACAAAATACATATCGAAAAAAATTCTTTATGAACAAGATAAAATACTTAGATTCGATAATTTTATTATACACATTATAAGAGATTACATGTTAAACAGTATAAATACTACGGAAAACAACATGGTCATGGCTCCTTATTATGTTTCCGGAGAATAAATTTTGAAAACATTATAAAATGGTTCTGTTCCACCAGAAGCTTTTCTTCTCAATGCTAATATCCAGAGTGAAAACGGCATAATTTATTATATTGTTGCATTTTAACCTTTTTAAAATGTTTGAGTTCTTTTTAATTGCGTAAAAATAAAATAAAACCACGTTGTTGTTATTTTATGGCTTTTATTTACTCACTTTATCTTTATACAGTTTATCTTATTATTAACTTATTAACTAGCACTTGAAATTCGTTTATACAACGCTTTTATTTACGCCTAAACATGACGTTACTTTATGACTGCAAAACGATAACTATATCGAATGCATAAGGCTGCAACTTTTATATACCGAATGTTCTTGTTCTTCCTACAACATTCGAATTATTTTCGTTAATTCAAATGTAACACACAAAGATGGTCGAATTGACAGTGCTGCCAAATACATAAATAAACACGGCATTGACAGGGTGACACATTAATACCAAATATACCAAAATCCTACAAAACAGTTTTAAAGGCGCTGATGTGGTGTATTTTTTTAGGCATTTTTATTTTCGTAACAATATCTATAGACGAGTCAATATTAATTCAATGGATTGTATTTATGTTAATTACATCAGATAGATAGATCAAATCAGGGAATGAGAAATGGGGCAACTCTTTCCTAGTAGGCTCTTGGCCACTTTGGTGTCAACATTTGTGCAATACTACATGCAATCATTTGCTATTTTATAAACACAATTTTCAATTATAAATTTTACATGTACTTATCGATTTTTCCAATTATATTTATTAGATTTATTGTAATTACTTCTTTTGCTTATAATTTTCAACATTAAAATGAAAAAATAAGGCACATAAAAATAATTAAAGGTTTAAAGTAGCTACAAGCCTACAATAAAAATTTCAAATTTATTAATGGTCTATTAGAGCTTTATAACACTTTGTCGCTTATGAATAAAAATTTTTGGATTTTTCTTATAAACCTGTTAGAGTGTAAAACTGTATATTTCAAACATAATAAATAAACATTAACAAAAACTTAAAAATAATATCGTTACTGACAGCGGTTCTAATAATATTGTGGAAAAAACCGACAACAGTGTACCAGAATTAACGGTGTTGATAACCCAGTGTAAAAATTTAGTTTAAAACATCAGATATCAATTCCAGTTTAGAGGCTACGTTTAAAAGTATGTATCCTACTTGCTAAAACACAGATTTTTATCTCCTGTCTAAAAAAACTGGGTTGAAGTTTCTAAGAATGAATTGAACCACATTCAGTATGCAAATTTAAATGATCTATATAAAGTTCTATATAGGAACTTTTAAAAATTTTCGAATACTCATCAAAAATATTGGAAGCAGACAATTATCCGACGTTACACTTAGTTGTAGCACATGTTGATCGCATTAAAAAAATTTGTTTAGCCAATCAAGATGACAAGGATATAGTAAAACCGGCAAAAGCGTCTTTGCCCAGCAAAAGCGTCTGTGCTCGGTTTTAGACAAAACATAGTTTATAAAAATTTTAAAAGTTTTTATAAAGTTGCTTAAAGCGAAGAACGAAGAAACTATAGAAATGTGCAAAACAATAACCAATTCTCTATCAAAAACAAGCTCTGACAGTAATGAAAATAATAAAATAAAAATGCAACACTGTATTGTGGGATTTTGGTATATTTTGTGTCACCCTGTTAATTTGCCAGCACTGCCACATCGACCATCTGTATGTTACATTTGAATTAAGGGACATAAAATAGAAGATGGTCGATATTTCCTGAACCTTTCAAACTGTAGACAATAAGGTATATAAAGGGGCTACTTTACCTACACGTCAGTTAGTTGCCGTTTGGCTGTCGTAAGATGAAAATGTGTTAAAGCGGAATTAAACGTATAAACGAATATTGAGTGTTGTAATAAGACAAACAGTATAAAAGTTATTGTGTAGTAAAACTAAAACTGTAAAACAACAAAATTGAGATGTGTTTATTTATTTTAACGCAATTTAAACGAAGTCTAACATTTTAAAAAGGTTAAAACGTAACATTGGTATCAGAAGTGGGATTGCGATATAAAATAAAATAAATAAATAAAACGGAGTAAAAATTAAATTCCAAGAATTAAAAGTCGACAGGCTCAAAAGGGAATTAATAAATTAGAACTGTCAACAACCGGTAATAAAACCAAATTACAAAAACGTCTGTTAGAGGAATTTCAGAGACGTGGTATAGACATAGATACTTACGTATTTGATGATGAAAAGAATCCTGAGATAAGTGCCGCTACAACAACAAGTAGTATAGACGTTAACTCGCTGCTGGCTGCTATGATGAAAAAAATGCAGGTACAGAACGAAAAGCTGTTGGTGCAGGTAAAGGAATCTTCAAAAGCTGATAATGAATTGCTGTTGACGCAGGTACAGAAATCTTGTGGAATCTAGAGTGGAAAACCAGAATTTGCTGGCAAGTATTGAAAAGAAATTTGAAGAAGCGTCGAGTGCAACAACAGAGAAGCTGAAAGAAATATATGAGACGGTAAGCACGACGACGTCGACGCAAGAGTGACAAATATAGAAAAGACTGTTGACGAAAAATTAAATGTAATAGAAGAGCAAATCAACTGTCTACAGCAACCGGAACCAGTGCGTATTATACCAGAAGTTTTTAGCAGAATAAAAATACCTTGCTTTGATGGTAGCTCATCCGTATCCGTATTTAAATTCCAATTCGAGACAATTGCCAACAGAAACAGATGGGACGATCAAGAGAGTACTAATTTTGGCGTTAAAAGGTACTGCAGCAGAAATTTTAGAAATCATGCCAGCCAGCTGCAGAAATAACTACAATGACTTAATGGTTTCGCTATATCGTAAATTTGGCCAAGAGCCAAAACGCGATTTGTACTGTATGGAGTTAAGTTGCCGAACGCAAAAGGCTAATGAGTCGCTTCAAGCCTTTGCAATGGAAGTCGAGAGGTTGGTGCAGCTATCCTATCCAGTGAAAAATCACCCACTAGTAGATCATCTGAAGACCGAAGCCTTCGTCAACGGCTTACGAGACCCTGATGTTAAACTTTCTATACACACCTATGCGACACAGTCTGTAATCAGACCTGATATACTCTAAAACAACAAAATACAGCGGTGTTTATTTTATTTTAACGCAATTTAAGCGAACTCTTACGTTCTAAAGAGGTTAAAACGCAACAATATCAATGTCCACATAATAATATATTCACTGATTTTACATATCCTGCATTCACTGTGCAGTGTGAATATTCATTGCTGTTTTAATTTAGTATGCTTTTTTCTCTACGCGAAAGCACAAGACTCGTGTTATGCACACCAGGCGTTGCACGCTTCTGTCAAAAAAAGTAAGGGTTGTGTATTTTCATAAAGCAAATTGTGCAATGCTTCTAACGTGAAAAAGTTAGGCCACGTTCAACTTTTAAGGGTGTTGACTGTTGAACAGATAACTTGCATTTTTTGTTATGTGTTATATTGTTAGAAAAAAAAAAATTAATTGAATAAAGCCAAAAAAAAAAAAAACAATTTATTTCACTCTCCATTTTTACATAAATAATATAAACAAACCAAAATTAAGCAGTTAGCTGGTTCAATTGTCACTGAATTCATATACTTAATATATTTAATTACTAATAACCTCCTTTAGTTACTAAATCCTAATTACTAAATACTAAATTATACAACCTTATTTTTAATACTATTAAAATAGACCATGCGATACAACAATGTAAAATTTAGAGATAAGAGAAATTTGAAAATAAGACGATTTTCGCTTCAACCTTTAAGACGTGCGTTTTAATTACAAATACAACTCATAGATACTTACGCTGCAACCACAAGCAGTTTGGACATCAATACAATGTTTGCGGCCATGATGAAGCAGATCCAAGTTCAGAAACAGAACTTTCTAGCCAGTATTGAAAAGAAACTTCTAATTAGGTACGAGAAACATCTAGAGCTGATAACGAAAAGCTTTTGGCGCAGGTAAAAGAATCTTCTAGAGCTGATAATGAAAAACTTATAGAAAAAATTAATGTAGTGGCTGAGGCTAGAGCTGAAAACCAGAATTTTTTGGCAAAAATTGAAATGAAGCTTGAAAAAACTTCTATTGAGCTACTAGAAACCTGTAGAGCCGAAATACGAACAAATTCTAAAGCGACAACAGAGAAGTTGCAGGAAGTATATGAGACGGTCAGTAAAAGAGTAACTGGCGTCGAGGCAAAAGTGTCAAATTCAGAAAAGACTGTTGAAGAAAAATCCGTTGTAGTGGAGAAGAAAGTCAACAGTCTCCAGTGCCAAAAACAAGAACAAGTGGGTATTATACCAGAAGTTTCCATCAAAATAAAGACACCTTGCTTTGATGGTAGTACACCTTTGGCGGTATTTAAATTTCAGTTCGACACAGTAGCCAGTAAAAATGGATGGGACGATGAAGAAAAGGCTCTAGAACTAATTTTGGCGTTAAAAGGTGCTCCAGTAGAAATTATAGAAACCATTCCAAGCTGCTGCAGAGACAACTACAACAATTTAGAGGGGGATCTACACCGCAAATTTGGTGATGAGCACAAATGAGATTTGTACCACATGGAATTTAAATGCCGAACGCAAAAGGCTAATGCATCATTGCAAGTCTTTGCAATGGAGGTCGAGAGGTTGGAGCAGCTTACCTATCCAGGGGAAACCCACCCACTAGTAGAGCAAATTAAGACCGAAGAATTCATAAATGGTATAAGGAACACTGATATTAAGTATGCGGTGTGTGCTGCTCATAGGGCAACCTTTTCGGAGACAGTAGCGTTTGCACTGGCACAGCAGACCGCTAGAGAGATATCCAAGCCACAGGTACATAAAATGTATAGCCTGAAAACCGTAAATACCAAAGAAGATTTCATTACAGCTATCAAAGAGGTGTAGATCGACTTTTGGCCGAAAAAGGGCAAAAAGGAAGGATTTTCAAAGACATTGTAGGGCACCGCTCATAAATACAAGATTCGCGTCACCATAGAAAATTAACAAATGGAAAAACACCAGATATAGTAATCCCGAAACATTTAGTGACAAACGCCTTCCCGATAGAGTAGAGCCGCATAAAATAGGCTTAGGTATATAAATAAAATACGAAAATAAATACGAAGTAAATACGATAAGAAAAATAGCCGCTGATAAAACAAGTTATAAGACCAACAAGACTGTTATCAACATCCGGCAATTACGACTGAAGGCTAACGAGAACTGACCTCAGCTTAGCTTGCAATTTGGGAGACAATCCTTTCTTTTGCCGTGGGTTGTAAAGTAGAACCAATTCACCCTCGTGGTAGCCCTCAGTATTTGCTGCTCTGTCATACCTCGCCTTCATCCTGTCACTAACCATTTTTATGAGAGTGTGCACAAATTCATGTATTCCATTTAGACTTCCTTGTTTTTCACCATGTCTGGCCTCTTTTTCTACAGAAGGTTTAACCCCAAACTTTAAATCTCCAGGCAATTTTAGCTCAGACCCGAAAATGACCGTGGCAGGTGTTCTTGATGTTGAATCGTGGACTGCTGATCGATACGCCAATGGAAATTTGGGAATATGTTCATTCCAATCCCTCTGTTGTTCACTCACCACTTTTCGCAGGTACTCCTCAAGAGTTCGGTTAAATCGTTCTACCATTCCATCGGATTGTGGATGTAGCGGCGTCGTTCTAGTCTTCTTGATTCCATATACTTCGCACATCTCTTTGAAAATGGCCGACTCGAAATTGCTCCCGTGATCAGAATGTAACTCCAATGGTACCCCATAGCGACGTATCCATTCATTTACAAATATGTTCACAATTGTAGATGCCTCACGGTTGGGTATGGCGTACACCCCCGACCTTTTGCTGAAATAGTCAATAACGACGAGTACATATCGATTTTCTGCACTACTGACGGGAAAAGGGTCTGCTACGTCCATCGCTATTCGTTTAAATGGCGCTCCTGAGTTGTATTGTTGCAACTTACTATGGCTTCTTCTTGCTGGACCTTTAACTCCGATATATTGCGTACAATTCGCTATCCAATCGGTCACAGCCTGTTGACATCCAACCCAATAAAAACGCTGTTTTAGTTTTTCAAGAGTCTTTGTCACTCCGAGATGACCTCCACTAGGACCATTATGGAATTCCTTTAAAACTTCCGCCACCTTGGAGGCAGGTACTACTATTAGGTAGGAAGCCGTCTTGTCATCTGTACTTTCCCAGCTGCGATTTAAGCATCCATCGATCAATTTTAAGCTGTCCCACTGAACCCAATAAGCTTTCGTGAGAGGGCATTCCGCTGACATCTCGTCGCGCATAGGCCGTCTGTCCTCTCTCTCTTAGCAGCAATAATTTTTGCCAGTATTAGATCGTTTTTCTGTGCTTCTGACCAGTTCTCATTGACATCTATATTTGTTAGTCTGATATCGATAATGGATTCTTTATTTTCAGCTCTAGCGGAATGTTTGCCTCGACAGAGCATACGCATTACTGTGCTTGATACTTCTTTTATGCTCGATGCTGAAATCGTAAGCCTGGAGGCGTTCAATCCAACGTGCCAGCTGCACTTCAGGGTTCTTGAATTTTACCAGCCACCGGAGTGCAGAATGATCAGTCCTCAGCAGAAAATGTTGGCCATAAAGGTATTTGTGGTAATTCTTTATGCATTCCAAGACTGTTAATAGTTCGCGACGGGTAGCACAGTAGTTTCGCTCAGCTTTGAGAGTGTGCGGTTCCGTTAACTACTTGTGAGAGCACACCGCCTATACCATGCCCGCTGGCATCGCTGTCTAATATAAATTTTTCGCTCAGACTTTGAGAGTGTGCGACTGTAATAGCCTACTCCTTTTCAGTTCCGTTAACTACTTGTGAGAGCACACCACCTATACCATGTCCGCTGGCATCGCTGTCTAATATAAATTTTTCGCCTGCAACTGGATACGCTAGCACTGGTGATGCACACAACAGGGTTTTTAAAGTTTGGAACGCCCTCTCTTGTAACTCTCCCCATTGGTACGGCTTAGCCTTCTTTATGAGCTCATGCAAAATTAGGCACAAAACGCCTGTAGTATGTGCAGAGTCCCAGAAAACTACGCAATTCTTGAAGATTTCGGGGACGAAGCCAGTCCTTTACTGCTCGTATTTGATCTTCATCTGTGGAAATGCCATCTGCTGTAACACGGTGCCCCAAATATTTCACCTGTTTTTGGAACAATGCACATTTTCTAGTGCTTAGTTTTAATCCGTTGAGATTCGTTTTAGAACTTCCGATAAATTCCTAAGGTGTTCGTCGAACGGTTTACCCATCACTATGATGTCATCGAAGTATACCAAGCAGGTTCTCCAATGTAATCCCTTTAACACTCGTTCCATAAGGCGCTCAAATGTGGCCGAAGCATTGCAGAGTCCGAACGGCATTACTTTAAATTGCCATAACCCACCGTTCGCGCTGAAGCAGTTTTCTCTTTGTCGTTTTCTGCAATCTCCACCTGCCAATACCCACTTTGAAGATCTAGCATTGAGAACCATTTTATTCCAGCTAGCGTGTCTAGTGTGTCGTCAATCCTTGGTAGGGGTAGCTGTCCTTTTTGGTAATATCGTTGAGCTTCCTGTAATTCACGCAGAATCTCGTGCTGCAATCTTTCTTTTTAACTAGAACTAGAGGTGAGCTCCATGGACTTGATGATGTTTCAATTACACCGTTTTTCTCCATCTTGTTCACCAGCTCCTTTTCTTCACCACGCTTTGCTAATGGTATACTTCGGGGACCTGTTGGTGTCGCTCGCCCGTATTTATCTCATGCTTTACTATTGATGTTCTTCCTTGGTTTTTGTTCTGGGTGGCAAATACGGAGGTATATTTCTTCAATAGCTATTTAGCCATGTTTCTCTCAGAAAGAGTTAGTTCTGCTACCCATTCTTCCACATGTCCTTCAAAAACTTTTGCTTTGACGTGCATATTGACAGGTTGAAACATTTTATCCGGATTTATTACTGTCTCTACTTGGGCGCAGTGTTCTACTTCAGAATTCTCAGAGATGATATTTTCTTGTGGTGACAGATTGATAATTTTTACAAGGATAATTCCTTAGTTACTACGGTTTACAAGGGCTTTATCCGTTAATAATTTTGTCTGGATTTTTGCTGGTTCAACTACCCACAAGCGGTTTTCCTCAGAATATCGCTCCATTCATGCCCATATCAATGTTTCGGCCTGAGGTGGTACCTTTTGTCTCCCCACAGCAACTAATCTTTTAGCGTGATGCAGATCATTATACACCACTTCGACAGGTATGTCAACGTTATGCCAACTCATTACCTGCTGTCCCATATTTAAGTTGATGACATGGGTTATATGATATCACCGCCAATGATAACCTCATCCACAATTTCGGCGACAATGAACACATGGCTCACACTCATGCTGGCTATAGTAATTTCTACCATTATTTTCCCGTATAGAGTCGCAGACTTCACAGTAGCCGTTCGTAGTCTAACATTTTTCAGCGGTTCACATTTCGCCTTCACTATATCGGGCCTGATAATTGGGTGTGTCGCGCCAGTGTCTATAGTCAAGGTGTGTCGTCGGCCATTAAGGTATCCACATGCTGTGAGGTTGCTGTTCTTTTGTTGTATTACCGATATGTAGATTGTGGGGCTCTTGCTTGTGGGAGCTAGTTCTTGCCCCTTAGTGCTAGCTCGTTTTAGTTTAACGGAACCTCTGGTGGTAATGTTTGCGAGGTCATTTTGCCTCTTGCTGGTGGCGCTATAAAGTATCTCTGAACATGTCCGCTCTTTCCACACCTGTAGCATCTCACCTTTATTTTCTGCTCCTTTTCAGCTAGGAGTCGCCTTACTACCTCTTCGATGGTGTCAATTAAATGTTTTTTTTTTCTGCCACAATTTCCATTTGCAGCACTTTGTAAGCTTGTGGCTTAGAAATTTCACAAGCAGTTTCTTGCGCCAGAGCGAGCGCCACGGTCTCCGAAAAGTTTGTCTTTTGTGTAGCGCATACCGCGAGCTTAATGTCAGGATCCCGTATGCCATTAACAAACGCCTCGGTCTTGAAGTGGTCTATCAGCGGGTGGCTTTCTCCCAGTCTCTCAATTTCCATGGCGAAGGCATGTAGCGATTCATTAGATTTTTGTGTTCGACATCTTAGTTCTATGCGATACAGCTCTCTTTTATGGTCATCTCCGAACTTACGTTGAAGTGCCGCTATTAAATCTTCATTTCTATTTCTGCAACTGACTGGTATGGCTTCCAAAATTTCTGTTGCTGAGCCCTTCAACGCCAAGATTAGTTCTAGAGCCTTTTCCTCGCTACCCATTTGTTTCTACTGGCCACGGTTTCAAACTGGAACTTAAAAACTGAAAAGGGTGTGCTGCCATCTAAACAAGGTTTCTTCAGCCGGCTGGAAACTTCTGTTAGAAGTCGGATCTGTTCTGGTTGTTGACACTGAAGACGGTTAATTTTCTTTTCCATGACATTTAACTTCTCATCAACATTTTTCTCCAAATCCGTTATTCTTGTCTCAACACATCCACTTTCTTATTCAAGGACTCATGTAGTTTTGTCACTTTTTTATTTGTTGCCTTAGTAGTTTCCAGGAAAATTTGGATTTCAGCTCTGTTTCCTTCTTGTGCGATTTTCAATTGTGATTGTATTTTTTGCATCATATCCATCAGCGAGTTTATGTCTACATTATTCGCTGAAGCGGTATGTGTTTCACGTTCTTCTTCATCATCGAATGTAACATCATCGATGTCAATACCCTGCTGCTGGAAATCTTCAAATGATCGCTTTTGCAGTTCACTTTTGGTACCGGCTGTTGGTAGTTCCAATTTAGTTAATTCCCGCTTAAGGCGGTCTACCTTAAGTTCGCTAAGTTTCATTTCTTCTTTTTTTATTGATTTATTTATTTTGAAATTTGCGATCCCACTTCTCACACCAATTGTTACGTTTTTACTTTTTTAAAAACGTGTATATATGAGTTCGTAGATCGCAGTTAAAATAAAAGAAATCGTTTGTTTGCTTTTAATTAAAATCCTTTATTAAGACAGTTTTGTGCACCACTGCTTGTAACCTTTTTACAAGTAATAACATTTTTTAGTCTTAATTACACTCTCTGTTTACCACTTTGTAAACAACAACATTTACTCGACAGATATTTCTACTTAAAGATCTTCCAACTCGATCGTAGTTATAACTTAGTTTCGATTACAACATAATTCTTCTTCAACCAGAGTTTAACCACAATCCGAAACTCAACGAAGCCAACAATAGCAAACTACAAGATGAAAGCAACACTTCTGTTGTAAGTTATTTATATCGTTATAATTTTTTCAAGTTACAAAGTGAAATTGTTTTAATATAGAAAAAATAATTTATTTGATTTTACAAGTAAAAGAGACAAAAAGAAATAATTTTTTATTAGGCATTATTTTATATTTATAATATTTCTTAATTATGTGATCAAATCTAAAATTAAGCTAAGAGCCTTACTATTGTCCTAAAAAATAAAAATAAATATTTAAAAAATAGTATTAAATAAAACATACATAACTATCAAGTAACAGAAAATAAAAACGTAACACTTACCATAGTTTAAGATATTAGGATTCCTTAAGAAAAGCACAAATTCTTATAGAGGAACAATGTCTAACCCTAACAATTTAATAAGACCTGCAGTTTTGAATAATTCTCAACCTTCTGGGTCAGGCAACCCTTCAGTTTCCCAAAATCCACCCAATTACGCAGACTTAGAGGCAACAATTACTTTTTTAGTAATCCGACTATGCAAAGAGCAGTGTAAAAATCTGGTAGGGAATATTTCGAACCCAAACTCAGATTTAGTGGTAGAAGATCAGGGAATTAAGGAGAAGTATAGAGAAAATTAAGAAGTGTTGGATGAAGTACCGGATATTGTGCGATGTTTGAGAGAATTTTCTAGTAACCATTAAGAATTCAGCTCATGGAAAAAAAGTGTGTGAAAGAGTTTTTAACATTTATGAAGCACTAAAGAAAACTCCGAAATATTTTGCCGTATTAAACATAATTAGGAACAAGATAACTGGAGCTACGGATGCAGCACTTGAATCTCATAATACTTCTTTATGTTGGGAGGCAATATCACGTTGCCTAACAATACACTATGCTGATAAGAAGAACATATATACCCTAGAATATCAACTCACCAGACTTGTTTAGGGAAGCTTGTCAGTTCAGAACTTTTTTAATTGTGTAGGAAGGGACTATGGACACGTTCATCCAAAGATATCGGGACAAGGCACTGGACACCTTCATTAAATGTTTGAGAGGCGACCTCTTTAAGCTTCTATACATACGGGAACCAAATAGTTCACCGCAAGCTTTACATATATATCTGAAGCTTCAAAATCAAAATTTTACAACCGATCGTGCCTTGAGTAAAAATCCGGCAGGCTTACAAACAAATGCTAAATATCAAAATAGAACTCAGTCATTTGACAGAACCTTTGTACCTATTCCACAACCGCACCCTGTAATCCAAAGTAATAATCAATACATAACAAAAATTATATTCAACTATCATTAATAAAATTAGCCATTCCTAACGAGAAGCCATTTTTCGCAAATTCCGCTGGAGAAAAATCAATATTACACACCACACATTGATTAATCTTTTCGGACTTAGATCCTTAAGTCTAAAATATTTTGCTTTACCAAACCAATGACTGTCTAAAACAACTCTCAGCTATTATTTATACAGAAAGAATCTTAATTACCATCAAAAATAATATTAATATCAAACTAAAGCAATGCATTTCAGAAAACGTAAATAAAATTACACAAGGTTCAGAAAATATCCCACTAAGAACGGATAATATGACGGAAAAACGGAAAAAGTTAAATTGGAGAATTGGTTGTAGAACTTCCAAGTCTCTTTGCTGAGCCTAATGGAAGATTGACTTATACTACAACAGTAAAGGACGAAATAAGAACAACAGCGGAAAACCTTGTTTATTCTAGATGATAGCCCCACCCAATGCATTTAAAGGATGTCGAACAACAAATTCAAGAACTACTCGACCAAGGTATCATTAGACCTTCAAAATCCCCATACATCTCACCAGTTTGGTGATGCCTCAGATATTAGGAAGTCCGGGGTTGTAATCGATTATGGGAAGCTTAATGCGGTGACTGTCTCGGATCGTTATCCAATTCCCGAAATCAATGAGGTCCTATTCCAACTGGGAGAAAATAAATTTTGTACTGTATTGGATCTTAAAAGCGGATTCTGTCAGATTCCTTTGAAGAGAATGACATTGACAAGACCGCATTTTCGATCAACAATATCATATAATAACAAATATCCAGAAAATATTCCATACATTAGAAAAAGCTAACTTGAAAGAGCAGTTTGATAAATGTGAATTTCTAAAGCCAGAAGTCGAATTTTTAGGGCTTATAATATCTGCTTCAGGGATAAAAGCCAACTCTCAAAAAGTGGAAGCAATTAACAATTTCACTATCGCAAAAACATTAAAGGATTTAAGATCATTTCTAGGTATGTCGGGATTTTATCATAAGTTTGGAAGGGATTATACCAAATTGGCAAAATCTTTAACGGCTCTTTTTAGATGGGAGGAAGGACGAATGTCCAAGTCTATGTCTAGTAGGGTTATGATGGCTCTTAACAACGATGCATTAGAGGCGTTTAATCAAATAAAGAGCACGTTGATATCAGAAGATGTCATGCTGTCGTATCCGGAATTTCACAAAGAATCCCAGCTCACAACAGATACGTCAAACTACGCAATTGGTGCAGTTTTGGAACAGGAAGGGAGACCAATAACATTTATCTCCAGAACTTTAAACTAATCTGTAGAACACTATGCCAGAAATGAGAAAGAATTGTTAGCAGTGGCTTGGACCATAAAGAGCTTGAGAAACTATTTGTGTGGAGCAGCACGAATAAAAATATTTACGGATCATCGTTGTCTAGGCCCCCACAGGAAATACATAAAATGGACACAACGGCCGCGTCTCAGCACAGCAATCAAAGCTCACCCTCGAATTCTAACAAGTACACAGAAACACCGATAAATGCATCTAAAAATCAATTAGTAATAGAACCACGAAGCACTTTATCATACGAATTTAAAATAGTTTTTCCTACGTACCACAGGCACATAATATTGGAACCAGATTGTTCCAAAAAAAGTTTGGAAGAGGTTTTCGAAAGATATCTTAATCCATCCATGATCAATTGCGGGAAAACTTGAAAAGGTCCACAAGAATAATATTTAAGGTTAAGTTTCATCTTCATTTTGTTCTCTCTTTTGGCTTGATATTGATCGAGACTGTTTTGGGGGAAGTTAAAATTTTGGACTACACCAACTTACAGGTAGTGGCAATTGATATTGATTTGGCACGGTTAAATTGTTTCATATGGTTGACCTGGAAAATTATGAGACGTTAATAAACAACGATATTCTAAAATCTGATAGATCAATGGAAGATTTATTAGCAAAAAAGCTGAAGTTTAAACTAAAGACTATTAAAAAAGAAATTATTAATTTACAATACTTCTTAGCTTAGCGATATAAAAATAGTTACTAGCCATAATTCTTTGCTTTATATTGTGAGTATTCCCACCATGAATAGGGATACTTGTAACAGATTGAATTTAGTAATGTTTTGAGATGTAATGAAAGAATGTATGGTATAAAAGGATTGTAAATCATATAATAAACGCTGTGCAGGAATGAAGAGATTGAGGACATTAGTAACTCCAAATGCCTACCCTTCAAATTGTACCATGACAAATGATTACTATTTGCTTAAGTTACAAGAAATAGTACCTGGTGCCCTCCTGTTAAATTAATTCAATGGGACGATTTTCATTGGTAATGAACCTTACAAACTGAGTGGTACTTACCTCATAATGTTTTTTAATGAATCAAAAAAAGCAAAATTGTCAGTCTAATAGAATAGTACCCCTACCGGCAATAGTACAATCAAGAGTGGATGACTCTTATATTGAGGAAGCTCTCACTCTGGAGTCGGTTAAAGAAATGCATGTGAATAATACAAACGAAAATAACCATTCAAGTATCGTTTTACCGCTTCAAAATGTTCCCCAAAGAAATAATGAACTAAGAGGTTTCTTAGTGTCAAGAATATCTCAATTTCCTACTTTTCATTTATCGATCGGGTCGATCGCTTTGAAGGGGGGAGTTAACATTGAAGACATTTATTTATTTATTTTTATTTTTTTGCTATGCGTTGGTGAGTTTGACGAACCATTTGATTATTGAACTCAAAATATAATTACTATGTTATTTTTTATATTTTTGTAATTATGTATGTTTTTTATGAACTATGTTTCGCAAGAACACCACACAAGCAAAAAGAGTTTTATAAACAAATCAATTCAATTTTACGCATTTTTCTGTTCCTTGTGAACATTCTCCCACTCCACTTCTACTTCTGGTGAAATAAAATATTCATTAATACCGATTAACGATTTCATTCGACGCACCTACAAAATTGGTACCATTATCGGAGCAAATGGTGTGAGGACAACCAAAAATACGTCCGTCGATAAATCCGAAGCAGCTTCCAAATGAATAGCCATGGTAGCAAAACAAACAAATATGTAAACATACCCTTTAGTGATCTGATAATATCGACCAGTAAAGGTTTTGAGGTCGAAAGTGCCAGCAAAGTCAACCCCAGTATTTTAAATGGGCGATCTAAAGTAGTCCTCTCGGGGGGTAGTGCAGCCATTATTTAAATGCATGTTTGCTTGCGTTCAATTAAACAACGATTACACCCATTAATAACAGTGCGAACCAGAGTACGCAATCTTGGTACCCAATACTAAAATCTATAAATGCGCAACATTAATTGATTATCAGCATGTATGGAAATCAGATGCACAAACTCAGCTAGAAGTTTAGCAAATCGACAATGATACGTTAAAATAATTGGATATCGTTCACTGCACGACAGTGAAGGTGACTTCCAAGTCGACCGTTCAATCTCATTAGTCCCTGTTCATCCAAAAATGGATTCAATGGGATTAAAGAGCTCGTCGTAGGCAAAGGAATCTTACCCGATTGGCACCTTTATTCCTCTGCGAAAAAGGCTTTTTGCGCAATAAAAGCCAAGCGCAATTTCACCATTTTAACTTCAGATGAAGTGACTATGGTCGAATCAAATCTAAATCGATTCTTATGCTTCGAATTTACAGCAAAGAAAAACCTAAAAATATATGCGATGACCCGAAGGGCCCTGTCCAAAGACGAAAATCGCTCCAAAATATCCTCAAATTTAAAGAAGAAGGAGACGTGAACTTTAACTTTCCTGACCTCGTTATCAGTATTCAGAGACCCAAGATCCTTAAAATTCCGTGCCACCAAAGTTCACTCTTAGCCAATTCAAGTGGACTAACACCTCTACTACCTAAATCGGCTGGATTATCTTCCGACCTTATATGGTGCCAATTATGACCACCCGTATTCTCATGAATGAGACAAACCCTATTCGCAATTAAGGTCGTTCACGTGCAATCAAGGCAACACAATAGTGGAATCGGTCCAGCAATAAATGCGCTCAATAGGAACATCAATTTCCCTACGCAAATTCCCTAAAAGTTCTGATGCTAACACAGCACCACACAATTCAAGACGACGGAGAGATACCGATTTAATAGGGGCTACTCTTGTCCTTGAAGACAAAAAATAAGTAAAAATCGTGCCATATGGGCTTCGAATGCGAATATGCACCACCCCCGCGTATTCTTTTTCTGATGCATCAGAAAAAACATGCAATTCGGCGGCAGATTCCCTAGAAAAATTCACCCATCTCGGTATCTTGATTTCGTTTATACCGTCGTAGAAGCGGGAAGGCATTCATCCCAATCAATATTGTCCCGCCAAATACGTTACATAATAATTTAGGCCATGACAATCACGGGACTTAACCAGCCAACGGGGTCAAAAAGCCTAGCGATAGTGGGCAAAATTTCTAGTGGACAATACTTCTCGAGTGTGAAAAGTTTTGCGTCAACTAAATGTGTCGTGGGCAAACCTGTTAGTACGGAACGCTCATTCGAAGTCCATTTCCTAAGCCCAAAGCCGGCCGAAGACAAGGCCACTACTAATTGATCCCTAGTAATCAAGGCAGTGGATACATCATGTGCTCCCGTCAAAACGTCGTCAACGTACATGCCCTTCCTCAAAATGTCGGACGCTAGAGGCAGAATTTCCCGGCAATTGTCAGCTAATTGAAGTAATATTTTAATAGCCAAGTAAGGCGCGCAATTCACACCGAAAGTTACAGTCTGAAGTTCGTATTCGGTCAACTGACTATGAGAGGAGCTTCTATAAAGAATTCGCTGAAATGGAGTATGCGAAGGATCAACCCTGATTTGGCAATACATTTGTGTGATGTCACAATTAAAAACGTACATAAACAATCGCCAGCGAAGTATTAAATTTACCAAATCGGCCTGCAAAGTTGGTCCCACAAATATGCAATCATTCGAGGAAATACCATTCGAAGTCTTATTCGACGCATTGAAGACTACCCTAAGTTTCGTGGTCTTCCTATCAAGCTTAATAACAGGATGGTGCGGTAAATAACACGAATAAATAACCGCTTTGTCAGAAGGACCTACAGGTTTCACATGACCTATGTTCCAATATTCCTTCACAACCTCATCATATATATCGCTAATGTCCGGTTTGCGAAAAGAGATGATTCAATTCTGAAAAAATTGCCGTAAAGGACTAATCCTCGAGATACCCAAATTGATCGATCGAGGGAAGTCGGGTTTAAAAGGAAGCGTTACGATGTACCTTCCACTAGAATTTCGCTGTGTCGTAGACTTATAATTCTGCTCACAAATTCTATCTTCAGGAGACAAAATCCACCTCTTCGGAGCTTCCTCAAGCCCCCAGAGTTTGGGCAGATTTCTATTCAAATTATCTTCCTCGGAGAGGGTAATAGTGGTGGTATGAACATTGATAATAGAATTCTTAACCGGTCCTGTTAATATCCATCCAAAAACAGTTTCTTGAGCTAAAAAGGAACCGAAAATATTCCTCTTAAGTCCACCCAAGACAATATTTTGTTATATATTAGCACCCAATAAAATATCAACAAGGCCACCCTTATAAAAGTTTGGGTCTGCAAGTTCAAGGTCCGGAATTTTACCACTAATATGCGAAGGTAAAGCAAACGAAGGCAAATTACCAGAAATTGAAGGTAATATAAGGGCGGATGTCTCCAAATTAACATTATCATCAATCAAAGAACCTGTTCGAAGTGTACAAACTTTTCTAGACAAAACAGAAGCATTCCTATTGACGCCCGAAATCCTAATACCCGTAGAAGTTGACGAAAGTCGCAATTGATTTTGCAAGTGTTCCGATATAAAGGAAGCTTCCGAAGCAGGATC
Organism: Wohlfahrtia magnifica; assembly: GCA_023159175.1. Lineage (NCBI taxonomy): Eukaryota > Metazoa > Arthropoda > Insecta > Diptera > Sarcophagidae > Wohlfahrtia > Wohlfahrtia magnifica. The sequence continues at coordinate 22,223 of JAKWBJ010000271.1, forward strand.
AATCGAGTCCACTGCCGGATGCGTGATACCAGGGCATAAAATCGTAACCATGGATGTTCCCAATAACAAGGGGCAATCCCGCGCAAGATGAAAAACTTGACGATTAGTATTCAAATTAGAGGCCTTGGATGTAGAAGGTCCTGAATTATCGATATTCACAGGATGAGCTACCTGATTCATTAACATATTCCTGTCTTGAATGGTCGAATTAGCAGAGTTGTTAGCAGAGACCTCCCGAAAAGGTATGATGTTTCCTATTGCACATCAAACAATTATGACTGCTACGACAATCCTTAACTTCGTGTTGCCTCGAAAGACAATTAACGCAGCAATGACGTTACTTAATTGCTGAAAATCTTTCAGAAATAGACATCTTCAGAAAACGGTGGCAAAATCTCAATAGATGACTTTGGCCCGGACACAAAATGCACGTAGATGCCGACGAAGTATTCGAAACATGTGCCCATACCTTATTATCAACCTCTTTTCTGCCAAAATTTGCCTCCTTGAGATCGCGTATACAATCCAAAGTTTGAATCCTTTCCGTGAGAAAGCAATCCAAATCTTTCCAATGATGGTTTATCCCTAACGCCCTGTTCGCAGATAAACACCGTCTGCTCTGGTAAGCGCTGGATATAAATAAAAACAATAATAGGATCTCAATTAGATGTTGAGATCTTATAAATAGACATCGCGGCCAAAAATCCATTGATCCCACGTTGTAAAATCTTTAGAACCGCGCTAGTCTCCTTAGTTAGCGTAGCTAACCCAAATAAATTCTTAAGTTGGTTGTTAACCAACATTCGTGGGTTCTCGTAAGTATCCCTTAAAAGATCCCAAGCGATATCTAAACTATCGTTGGTTAAAGGGAATTTCGAAACTATCTCTCTAGCCTCCTTACCAGTCTTCTTCACCAAGTAACACAACCTTTCAACATTACTAAGACGACTATTATTCACATACAATACGGTAAACAAGTCCCTAAATGTAGGCCATGATAAATAATCACCATCAAAAACATCCGTGTCACAGGGGGCAAAGGCAAGTTATGGCAATAATTCTCGTTCATTGTAGCCTCGTCTCAGCAATTGGTTGCACCTTCGGCTTTAACTCCTCCATCTTCCTCTTGATCCTTGCTGATCAATCTGCGTAGGTGTACATAGTCGCAGTGTATTTCGACTCTGCCACTTCGATGTCCTCGGGTTTTGCCTTACCAGACCTCTCAATATAATCTAGGCAATCCTCATATGACTTTCGTACTCTAACCCAAAGTTGCTCTAATTCCCTATCTAAAATCTCAAGTACAAATAAATTTGCACCATCCTCGCGCTTGCGATCGAAATTAACATCGAACTTCATCAACGCTTCTGAAGTGCGTATAAATCTTTCCAACGACGTTGAAGGCAACCTGTTAATCTCAAAAAACAACGCTCAGCAGAAATAAAATCGAACACAAAGCTGAAAATTTTCCAAAAAAAAATATTCTAACCAATTTCAAGTCAAACAAACGGACCGTAGGGTGACTCACACACGAATAAAAAGAAGAGTTTGTAAATATGTCGTAATATATGTATACATATACGCAATATATAAGAATATGTGTATATAGGAAATATATAAGAATATATATACACAAATAATAAAAAAATATACGTATCACTTACCCGAAAAAACCGAAAAAATAATAAATAACAAATTCAAATTCGGTAGCACTCGCGTAAAAATCCACGGCACTCTATTTCCAAATATTAAAATAAAACATAAATATTAAATATTATTTCCAAATTAAAAAGTAAACACACGCAACTTTGATCAAATTAGTAGTAAACCGGCACAAAACTAAAAACGTACGTAATTGAACGACCGCTATCAATCACAATATCGCACTTGTCTTTTCTACGTTCTTTATTTTTTTTATGTTTATGTGTGTGTGATTATGTTAAAAAAAATACGATTTTCTGCACACTTTGTTCATCAAGTATTATAAAAAAAAACACTGATTTTAAATATCAAATTACTAACCTGTTAACACTGTAATTAATAATAAAAATGAAAGATAAAAGATGAATTTGAATATATCCTCGTCAAGGGCGTTGAAGTCTTCTGAATATTTCCTTTTCTGAAGTCTCATTTGATCTGGTTCGAAGGACCAAATGTGTGTGGCGTAAATCCAATATAAAAACACTCAGAAAAAGAAAAGAAAACTCGTTTTTTTTCTTTTTATTAAAAAATTGAGAATAAATCTCCTTTATTGAATTTCAGATATTTAGCTTGAAATTATATGAAAATATATATATATATATATATATATATATATATATATATATATATATATATATATATATATATATATATATATATATATATATATATATATATATATATATATAAGACATTATTTAACAATATATATATATATATATATATATATATATATATATATATATATATATATATATATATATATATATATATATATATATATAAGACATTATTTAACAATATATATATATATATATATATATATATATATATATATATATATATATATATATATATATATATATATATATATATATATATATATATATACTTCATATATATATATATATATATATATATATATATATATATATATATATATATATATATATATATATATATATATATATTGTTAAATAATGTCTTATTCCTCCAGTGGTTGAATAACTACTGTTAAATATTAGCTAAAAACAAAGTTTAAGTACCGTAACTTACTAGATTTTTACCTTATATTTCCATCAAGAATGAAAATATAAAGAAAAAGTCTGAATAAACCAAATTATAAAGGAATTGTACTTAAACAAGAGTAGAAATACGAATTAATAAATTAATCTTTGGCTTTATTCCTTTCTTAATTTGATACCAATTATCTACTATTGACTTAAACATTGTGAAATTAGGATTCTAGCGCGTTTTTTAAAGACGTTGGTAAGTGTTGCTGTAAGTTGGCTTTTTTAAAATATTTTACTATTCTTTTACACGCCTCCACAAGTTCTTTAATTTCTGTGGGTTTTTTAAAAAAGTGTTCTAAAAAGTTTGAAAACAAATGGCTGCTGCAATACAAACGTATATTACTCTATAATGCCTATACCACGTTTGACCCTCTGTCCATAACAAATTTAATAAATTTTATGTCGTACTCTGAAAATAATTTTTTCAGCTTGCTAAAAATATTTTCAGCAGTTGAACGCTCGAATTCCATGGAGATCGAAAAACAAATTCCATTAATCTCAAATCTTTTTCGTAGTGAAATGTTACTCCTAAAAAGTTTCTGTGCACATAATTGCCAGTCCATAGGTCAATTGTAGCAAGTGCTTTTCTTCTCCGCACAATGTGAGCTATTTCAGTATTTATTAGCGTTTTTTCTCATCTGCTAATTTTTGTGCAGTACGAGAAAATGTTGCATCCGCTCGAGCAAAAATATTTACAGTGGTTTTATACTTTTGTTTTGGTTACATTAGGATGCATAAAATTATGATAAAATTTTCTTGGTTCTTAAAGATGTGGGAACTTATTTAATTATTTCTTAGAACTAATTATTGATAATGATATAAAAAATATGTATGTGAGTAAACAAGGAAATTCCAAAGTAAAATAACCTAGATATTATGAACAAAGGGTTATAAATTAATACGCATACACATTTTTTGTTTGCTCAGGATAATGAGGAATTTCCGTATGTAATAAAAATAAAGATAATAATTTAGTTATTAATCTTAGAACTAAGACAATTAATTGTTATTGTTTAAAATATAAGATAAACATTTCTTTACTGATAAAAAATATATGTAGATTTCTTCGTTCTATCGGTTACCAAACTATAACACACAAAACAATCTGACAAACTCGGATTTTATTCAACGGCAATATCGTTTACTCAAGCATGTAAGGAAAACATGTTCAATCATACAAATCACACCTACAAAAACGAAACGTTTGTCAGTACGACTTCGATTTTATCAATCGTTGAGTATTGTAAAATGATTAAATTTATTTTTTATTTATTTATTCATGTAATGAGTATAGCACAACAAGATCGATATCTTATAAATTAAAGTGCTAATGAGAATTATAAACTTAAAATCATACATTTCTATCATAGACTGTTTAACAAAATTAAAAATAAAAAATGGAATTAGTTTCCCAATTAATCTTACTGAAATCAAAAATATAAATGTGATTGCAGATCAGGGTTGCCGTTGATAATTTCGAAAAAGTGTCATAAAAAGTGTATTTAGGAAAAAATAGGGACAAGTCTCTTATGAACAAAAAATAAGATTTATTTCAATTAAAAAAAATAATAATAATTTGAAAAGCTAATTAAATACGTTAAACTAAAATATAAGTAATTTTACATATTTAAATTATAAATCAATGTTAAAATTAGAGAAACAATTAACAGATACATTCAAATATTAGTCATATTATCAAAAAATATTATATTACAAAAATTTTTGATAATGTTTACCACTTTTTAGAAATACTTATTCTATATTTTGTAATAAACTCTTGGCTTGGAGTCCATTCCGATTGGAACAAATTAAGAAAGTAAACCATGGATACGCAAGTTTATATTTTAAGTTTGTAAGTTTATTTTTAATCAGTGATAGTTTTGAAAAATTCTTTCAGTGGAAGCACCACTATGAGGCAAAGTAAATATATGTGTAACGAATTCATATAAATTTAAATATACAGCCCCCCAAAAAGTGGATTTTACACAGAACTATAAGGATTGGACTAATATAAATTTGCGCAAATAATAATAATAAAAATATATCAGCTTTATATAACAATTTCTTTAAGTTTAAAGATATATAAGCAATTCAATTTTCTGCACACAGAAAAGTATACATACTCTGCAGTATTAAGTAACTAATCATCCTCAAAAAAATGTTAAAAATTGTTTTATTCTTAATTTATATATCATAAAGCCATATTTATTCATTAAATTTGCTTTTCACTTAAAATACACATACATAGGTGTCTAATAAGTAGTATGAAGCCGTTTGGGAACGTTGTATAAAAACCAATCCCTTAAAATATTTACTGTATTTTGGGTTATTGTATTGTTGGAAGTACCAGATTTCAAAAACACTTATTTTATTCACAGATTGCCTCGAATCATATTCGATTAAAAACTTAAATGCCAACCCAGCTGCCAATATGTAACGCTACACCATAGCGTAATTACCTACATACATGCTCTCTCGTGTCAAAATTTTATGTCGGAACTACTAGCTTTTTTTATCATTTTGTTTTCGTCACACTTATAATACTCCTACTTTCATAGCTCAAAACAACTTTATTCCAAACTTCTTCAACATAAAATTTTGACACCCACGATAATATAAGGTTACGAAAATAAAAATACAACACTGCATTGTGTAATTTTGGTATATTTTGTGTCACCCTGTCAATTTGACAGCACTGCCACATCGACCATGTTTTCGTTACATTTAAATGAACGGATATGGAAATAGAAGATGGTCGATATTTTCTGAACTTTCCAAACTATGGGTAATTAGGTATATAAATGGCTGCTCTACTTACACGTCAGTTAACTGCGGTGGAGTTCTTGGAGCGATCATTCACCCTGAAGAGTGAGATGGTGACCAGCTTCTTCGAGAAGAGGAGTGATATGGAGACCCTGAGGGTGCGCAGATATCTGTCGCCTGTAGATCTCCTAACGTTGAGGGACGAGGGGCTGTTCTATAGCAACGAGGGCCTGCTATCCTATCACAGGTGAATACCTTGGATTTGGACAGCCTGGTGTATAGCACTCCACAGTGAGGTGGATGTTTGTACCCTGTTGTTGTTAATTAGTTGTAAGTAGTGTTTTAATTTAGTTTTAAGTATATGAGTGTTTCCGTTTTTCAATTTTTGCGGAATATAATATAAGAGTTGGTGTTTTTGGTGATGGATTGCAGCTATTCTGCAGTATTTTAAGTTTTAGTTGATAAGTCTATGATAAGTATCATGTACGCATAGAATAAGTATACACATAATTAATTAGTTTAAGATAAACTATGTAAGAACAGAATATTTGGAAAAATAAAGTAAAGTAAAGTAAGTACACGTCAGTTAGTTATCGTTTTGCTGTCGCAAGATAAAGACGTGTTATAGCGGAAATAAAAGTGTTGTATAAGCGAATATTAAGTTGTTGTAAGCTGTATAAAAGTTATTGTGAAATAAATAAAAATATAACTGTAAAACAACAAAATAAAACGGTGTTTATTTCATTTTAACGCAATTTAAACGAACTTAAGCGTTTTAAAAAGGTTAAAACGTAACAATACGTATGTTAGGCAGTTTTCTAATGGTTTTCCATATTGCTTAGTGAAGCCTGCTACTCATCTATTCTTTTTGATTTAACCAAAAACAAAAAAATATGTTTTTATACATAAATTAATATAATTAAATATTTTGGACTGTAATATTTACTTGTCCAAAATTAAATGGAAATCTACCAAACATTATACATAAAAACTTCTCGCTGTCAAAACTTAAGCCGGAACACATACGTAAATCAGAGCATATTCGCAGTTGATCATCAGCGCATTTTACACAATTTTCAAACTTTATATGAAAAAATAGGTATGCATAGAATGTGACAGTTGCATAAAAGTTAGTTGTAATAATAATATCAAAAGCAATTTGTATATATATGTTCACAAAACTCATGTACTCGTATGTTATGTATATACACATACAACATACATATATACATAAAGTTAAGTGCACTGCGAATTATGCTAAGGAATTTGGAACTTTAACTTATTTTCAAAAAGGGTAAAAAAGTTGCATATATTTCCTTAAAATTATACAATGGGATAAATTAAAAAGGGTTATAAAAAGTGTTATTTGTATGACAAATGGTCAAAAGTGATACTTTCGTGTCACAATGGCAACGCTGTTGCGGATTTTATTGCACGATGAATGATGTGAATAAAACATTTTTGATCGCATAAATTATAGCTACCCAAAATGAGCGTTCGGCCGTATGAGCATGATTTTGTTCAATATTAAGTTTTGTTGCATGATTAAGAGTGTATAAGAATTTTAGTGCATGATTTAGTCATGGAAAACAATGAATTCACAGTTCTCTGATCCATAACACAAATAAATGTAAACAGAAATTTTATCTATGTTAAGATAGGTTAGTAACAAAATTTAATTTCTTCATGCATTAACAATTTTATGCCATACGATACATAGAACCAATGCGGTCATTGTTCGCCCAAACATATTTTGAGAGTCCAACGTGCATTTTCATAATTTTGCTGAACTTACAATTCATTCATGAATTAAACATTGCATTTAAATCCAACTCAAAATTAATAATTGACAAAAAATGAATAAGAACCATAATTTTTCTGGTACATTGTTTAGGAAATTGTATAACAAATAATTTTAAGTAGAAAGTAAATCATTAAGTGATCTTTGGTAAAAGTCACTCAATTCTAGAGAAGTGGAATTTGTCATAAGTAGTATATAAGCTATGAAATTTCTAATAAAAGATCAGAATATACTTAGACGCTTGTGTTTTATTTAAAAACACTACTATCTATCCTTCGAAATTACACTGTCGTGGTCTATACAATGGCTCGAAGACGGAAACGGGTACAGGATCGGGTTTCTACTATCATGGTCTGGACCTCAGGGTCTCTCTCACAGAGAATTGCTAGAAGTACTGATTTTATCAGCACATGTACTGATTTTTGTTGATTGTACTTATTTATGCATAACATGTAAATCAGTACACAAATGTACTGATTTTCATTTTTGTACTGATATTTATTTCCAAAATTTCTTCAGCACATAAAATTTTATTGTTGCTTATTCTCTTTGAAAACCCCAGTGAAGTATTTGTGGAGCTATAAAAAACAATCAAGATTCAATAGGTATTGGTTGTTTGTGTCAAGTTCTTCACAATGGCCCTTATCATGAATGGTGTATTTGTTGTCAATATTTTGCTGTTTTAAATTGATCATTCTATTAGGTTTCGTTTTATACTCTCCTTAATTTTGCTGAAACAGCAAATGTCTAATTTAACCCAGAACAACTTCATAAGAATATTGCTAGCCAATGTCATTATGAAATAGGACCTTTTAGTTCTAAGCCACAGAATAAGAAATTAGAAAGAGATAGCTAAGTAGTTGTTACTTTTTTTCTAGATAACCAAGTAATTTCAGGACAAATTACTGCAACAAAATAATTGAAACCTTTGTAGATGTATAAATAGAACCATGTGTATCAACTGTAATAACTTGAATGAAATTGAGAAGAGCTGATGCCACTTTGACTTTGACATGGAGTGAAACCGAAATCGAACGGTAAACAATGTTCACACAATATGAAGTAAAAAGGGAATTTTATTTTATAGGAGCATATTAATTTGGTCTACAGAAGGCGATGAAGATTTGCTCGAATAATTTTAAAAAAGGAGGATAGATTATGTAAATCAAACTGTTCTTATTTTTATATTTTATTTATTTAATAGATATAACAAAACGTTTACAAAAAATATTCCATGTATGTATATAACATAAACTGAAGAAATAATTGTGCTCTTGTGGTGAACGGACGTGTTTTGTTTAAGCTCTGCTGTAATTATTAATATCCCTATGTATACCTTAGTACAAAGACTGTAGAAGAAAGAAAGAAAGAAGAATGTAAGCAAAACAAATTATCCTAAACTAATTGAAAAATAAATCAACAAAAGTAAATAAATACATAAAAAATAACAATTAGCAAACAATAAAAAAGTCTAAGTAAACAAAACAAATTAAAACGGTGAACTCAATGTATAAATCAGCGCTGCTCATCCATATTGTTCAGATCACGAAGTTTTTTTATTCTCTTCGTGAATATTACAATCAGGGCTGCTACAAGAAAAAAAATTCCTACCAAAAATTTTCTTGAAATGTACCAAAATCAACTATTCCTCTAACCTTTATTATATAGTTTTTCAAATTATATATCACACTGTATTTTTGGATATTGCTTTTTTAATTCCTTAAAAATATTTTTGTTTTATTTTCTTATCAAGGAACCTGGATAGGATAATCCAGGGGGCAATTGCTGTGTTTGAGCAGAATTATTGGACGGATTATCTATGGAGTATTAAGGTGGACAACAGGACTTTTTGGAAAGTGAAGGGAGCTGCAGGTGTGCGGCGAAGGTTGGCGGTTGCTGACATAATGAGAGATGATGGAGTACTCATTACGGATGACGGTGGCAAGGCGAATCTTTTGGCTGAACGTTTCTGCGGTGTGCAGAGAGCTGCTGTGAATCTCCAGTCCTCCACTATCGTAGGGATGGTCTTGAAGGAGGTATCGGGGCTGAAGACTCAGGCCCCAATCATTGAATTTGGCCCAGATATTACGGCGGATGGTGTTCGAGGTGGGGATTTCACTGGAGGAGGTTTTTCTTTGCTGCCTCCCTCTGATATTGGCAGGGCATTGTACAGTAGACCTAACAAGAGATCCAGCGGGCCGGATGGCATACCGGACCTGATCCTGAGGCAGACGGACGCCACCACATGGAGGTGCTTGGCGTTGGTGCTTAACCACTGTTTCAACATTGGTTACTTCCCGAAAGCATAGAAGGGTGCGATCATTGTGCCTATACCCAAGCCGGGGTCTGACCCTGGGGGTGCTGGTAGCTGCAGACCCATATCTCTGCTCTCTAGCCTGGGTTAGCATATGGAGTGGTTTATTTTGGAGCGTATGAGAAGATTCATGGACGATAACGAGATATGGCTGGATTGCCAATTTGGATTTAAGAGGGGCCACTCTACGTCCAATGCACTGATGGCACTTGCGGACTATGTAGCAGGGGGACTGAATAGGAGATATCCGACGATTGTTGTGAGCCTGGACTTCGCAAAAGCTTTTGACAATGTTTGACAGGAAGGAATAGTTCATAAGATGATGTCGTTTGGTTTCGACAGGCATCTCTGCGGAATTGTTGCGGAATTCCTGAGGGATCGCTCCCTCAGAGTGAGAGTGGGCGATACACTCTTTGATGAAAGAAATGTTGTTGCTGGAGTGCCGCAGGGGTCACTACTGGGACCTGTCCTATTCAATATATTCATGTTGGATATACCTCGGCCACCTGACGGAGATTTACTCCTTCTGTATGCGGACGATGTGCTGGTTGCAGCATCTTGACCCAGAGCGGCAATGGTGAATGAGAGATTCAACTGATACCTGGGTAGACTGCACGGATACTTCTGCAAATGGATCTGTGCCTGAATATGGAAAAGACAGATTGCGTAATATTTAAGGGACGGCGTGGACGGCTGTATCCCAACGCAAGGAAGTTCGTATCGGTGCTGAGGGTAGGCGGTGAAGTTGTAAGAGTCTCCGACAGGATTAAGTATCACGGGGTGATTTTCCACGAAAGCTTTGAGTTTTATCGACATGTGGATTCCGTTTTGGATAGGATGAAGGGGATATACCACTCCTACTATAGGTTACTGCGCCGAAGGGAAGGTTTGCGTAGGGAGGTAAAGCTGCTTATATGCGGGCAGATCATCAGACCTCTGATGTCTTATGCCTTCCCTGTCTGGTTTGGGATTTCGTCCCATCAGATGAAGAGGCTTAGGGTCTGGGAGAGGCGTATTTTGTCGGCTTGCCTTGGATTAAGGGCTCGCCAGTTCCCCGATGGTTCGTTCCAGAGACCGTCTTTTCGGGTCATTTATAACCATGCGGGTTTCAAAGGATCGATGTTTTTCTTATGAGGACTGCGCTGAAATTTTTGGAACGATCGTCCGCCCTGAAGAATGGGATCGTGACTGGCTGCTTCGAGGGGAGGAGTGATATGGAGACCCTAAGGGTGCACGGATACCGGTTGCCTGTGAATCTCCTAACGTTGAAGGACGAGAGGCTGCTCTATGGCGACGAGGGCCTGCTATTTTATCACAGGAGGGTTAATACGCTGGATTTGGACAGCCTGGTATACAACACTGCACAGTGAGGTGAATGTCTGTGCCCTGTTGCTTTTAATTAGTTGTAAGTAGTGTTTTAAGTTAGTTTTAAGTATATGAGTGTTTCCGTTTTTCCATTTTTTTGCGGAATATAGTATAAGAGTTAATTTGTTTTAGTGATGGATTGCAGCTATTCTGCATTATTTTAAGTTTTAGTTGATAAGTCTATGATAAGTATCATTTACGCATAGAATAAGTATTTACATGATTAATTAGTTTAAGATAAACTATATAGAAACAGAATATTTGGATGAATAAAGTAAAGTAAAGGTCGATTTTCTTATCAAAAATTTAAGAAATTGTAATAAATAAGCAATGCTACAAAATCTTGTATAAAAAAATACATACGCTTTGTTTATATTATTTCAATTGGCAATCATACGTACAACAAAAATTATGTGTGTGCGCCACAATTTTAAAACAGTGTCCGGCTTATTGCCAAAGAAGAAGGACTGTATCGCATGTTTATGTATTTTTTTAATTTCACGTCATTTAGAAGAGTGTAAAAATTTTGTTATTACACTGAAAAGTTTGATAAGCTACATAAATGTATGCATGTTTATTTATACCTTTTATGACTTTAAAAAAAATTATTTTATAAGTATGTGGGATGTTGAGTGGGAAATATAAAATATATGTTTGCATCTTTCCTTCAGTGACATTATGATAAAATACATCATGGATTGCATTATGTTTCTGAAAATGATAGAAACCAATTAGTAAAAAACTTGAAGAAAATTTTCGACTTAAAAATCCTTATGTTCAAAGTAGACATGCGAGTGGTTCTTTAGATTGCACCACTGATAATCAAATGAAAACTACATATATTATTAGTTTTGCTTTAGCAAAAAGATGACGCACTTTTGAAGATGGACATTTTTTAAAGAGCTATGCTTATCCATAATGCATTTATTTGGAGAAGTAGGGACAAAAATGGGGAATATTATAAATAGAAATGCCTTTATCTCGTGAAGCAGTGGCACGCCGGACTGATGATATAGGGCTATTTATGCAATGGGAACGAACAAGTATCTAGCTTTTTTAATCCGCCTTTTTGTGTCCCATTGCATATACTCACATATTTTTTGTTTGGCAAATGTACATATTATTTTTAAAATTATTTTTTATTTATAATGCAAAAAAAAAAACAAGTCTTTTTAGAAAAAAATAAATTGGAAATCTTAATTTTTCTTTCAGTGTGGTTCTCTCATTTTAAGTATGGCTCTCTTTTTGAGCGACACTGCTTTACATTAATAATACAAATTCTCCCTTAAGATATGTACAAATAATGGATGAGAAGTTTTAAAAATTAAGTGAACAATTACAAACAACTATAAAAACTATGTTCAGCGAATATGAAGAGCGATTATTAAGTGTGATTTATAAAAGATTAACTGTAAAAAAGAGTGAAATAATCAACTTGTATGAAAGAGTAACTGCTGCTGTTGTTCAGCATATAACAAATACAGCGTCGGCAAAATTATAGCACGGCAAAATGAAAATAATAAAATTAAAAAAGAAATTGATAAATTAAAACTATATGATAAAATAAAAGTAAATGCTATGGTAGCACAAGATCTACGTTTAAATAATGTCTCGCAAACTGATAATGAAAATATGTGTGATATTTACAAACGTATTTGCGAGACTGCTAGAATCGATTCACCAATTATAAGAGACATTTTTCGTATTAAAATGAAAAAAAAAACGATACAAGGAGTAATAGAATTAAGGACGCCCCAATTAATATAAAAGTTTCTAATCCATATGAGAGGACCTATGTTTTCATATCAATAAAAATGTACATCAAAGAGAAAAGAGATACTCTTCGCTTGGATTTAATTGGGTTTAGTAGACCAACTCCATTTTACATAATTGAAAATCTAACGCCAGAAAATCATAAGATATTTGTTCGGGCGCATCGGCTGAAAAAAGACAGAATGATATCCACAGCGTTTATTTAACGTGGCATTGCCTATGTTAAGGCCTTGACAAATGATGAGCCGATACGGATTGATGAGGACAAAGATCTTGGCCGTTTTTTCCCACCGAATAATAGAGCAGTTACTTCATAACAATAATATTATTTGTTTAAAATTAGGAATAATATTACTTATTGTGAATCTTACCTTTTACTTTCTATCTGTACGGATTCGCTTTCGAGCATAACTTCGGTTCTTAATGTATCGAATGCTGAGTTTTATACATCGTCGATCAGAACGATCGTGATCGAGAGATTTCCTAATGTTAAATTAATTTGGGTTCCTGGCCACTATGGAATTAAAGGAAATGAATATGGAGATCAATCAGCAAGAAATGCAGTAAGACAGGCCTTATTTTTTACAGATAATCTGAACCGAAAGGATTTGACCAGGCGAATTGATGAACACTATACGAAAATTGATAGAGATAAAATCTACAGTTCTTCTTCCAATTGGTACCAACCAGTTAACAGTGGAAACAATTCTAATTACGATTACTTATCGGAATATACCAGAGAATTTTGCAGGCTCGATAGTATTAAACTGCTACGACTCAGACTGGGTCATACTAGAATCTCCCATGGATTTCTGTTTAGTCCTTATTTTACCATGTTTTGTAATTCCTCTGGCACTACTCCGCCAACACTTGGTCATATTCTATGCCGATGCCCTCTATTAACTACCAAAAGACATTCCATCTTTCAAAATACCGATCCTTTAACCTCCCTGTCACATCCCACAAGAGAAAACATAGCTAAATTGATAAAATTCCTTAAAACCACAAATTTGTATCATGAAATGTAAATGTTGTTAATTATGTTTAAGTTATATTTATGTTTATACCATATAACTTACTTTTGAATTCTTAATTAATATTAGTTATAAACTGAATATTAGTTGTAATCCGTATTATAGATAACTATATTGAGCTGAAGGCCTCAGATGCTATTGCTCCTATTTTTTTCTTTACTTTATAATTTTAATTATAAGTTAAATAAATAAATAAATAAAATAAATACTTTCTAAGTCAGTCTGAAATGTATAACTGATCTGAACTAATAAACAACACTTCTTTATTGATATTACTCATATTTTTACTGGAAATTTTACTTATATTGTGCTTTATAGACATGCTGTGGATGCTTGCATTGCTGAGGCAATTATTCTATATTATAATGATTACTTTTAATAATATGACGGTTGGCTGTAGGGAGAATTTAAGTTTGATGTTGAAAATTCATTCCTGAAATGACACGGGTCCTAAGATTTGCCGTATTAGTGCACAGAGCTTAAACAATAAAATGCATGAATTTCGTTATCTATTTGAGAACTTGAAAATAGATATAACTTGCATATCGGAGACGTGGTGTTTTCCAGTTGTAGATAATAACATGTACAATTTGAATGGTTCTCGTCTCTTTCGGTCAGATAGGATTACCAACGGTGATGGTGTTGCTATTTACATGGTAACGTATATTACCTGTGCGCTAAAGGGCAAGAATGATGGTGGCAGTATTGAGTACATTTTTATATGGTATATCAGCATGGACCAATTTTTGGAAACCCTAGGTTTTTGTACTCTTGGATACAACCATATTGTTCTTACCGGTAATTTTAATGCGAATATTCTGGTGGATGATACATTATTGAAGGATATGAGCACCTTTTATTTAAGTCTGGTCAACAGTAAAAACACGACCCATTGTACTTCCACTTGAAGCACTCTTCTTGATCTCTGTTTTCTTAATAGCACTTCTCATCTCTTATGCTTTGATCAGCTGTCCGCATCTATGTTTCATATAGGGACTTTAGGAACATAGATTATAATTCTCATAGTGCTGATTTTGTCTATCAATTGGAACCATGTGTTATTGAATTTTACTGTTGATGAGCAATTGGAATTTTCTAATAGTAACTTGGGATATCTTTACAATGCGGATGAGGTCAAAATTAATAAGAAATGATAGCCCATGGTTTAATTAGGAGATTGAACGCCTAATTGACATAAGAAATCAAGCGTATGCCAGATGGAAACGCTTCAGGATTCCGGAGACCTTTAAGGCTTTAAGAGCTGATGTTAACAGGAATATTAGAAGGGGTATGTTTTACAGTAGTAAATTTCAAACGTGGAAATTGAGGGAGATTCATAGAATGGGTTTAGTTAATCGAGGTAATATTGAAAATCAGGCAATTGACGTGGAACAAGTAAATCGACAATTTTCGAATATACCTATGCCATCTATAGACATTAAATATTATGAGAACGCGGTATTTGATGGGCGACAATCGTGTGAATTCAATTTCATTCATTTTGCTCAGGAGGAAGTAGTGGGATCATTCCTTTATGTTAAATCTAATGCTATTGGTTTTGATGGGATGCATCCAAGGTTTATTAGGCTAACAACTTCCTTTTACGCTCATTTTTCTACTCATTTTTTTTAATACAACGTCTAAGTTCCCGTCAATGTGGAAACACGCCAAAATTATACGGGTTTTGAAATCTGATAGGAGTTATCGACCCATTGCTATTTTGCCATATTTGTCAAAGGTGTTGGAAAAGTTATTACACACGCAAATTAGCCGTTACTTATATGATAACTTGATATTGACCGAAAGGCAGCCAAGATTTAGACCTCAGCATAGCTGTCTTAGTGCTCTAGTTGATTTGCTGAAGAAATTAGATGCCAAATTGATAGACGTAAAATTATATCATTTTTAATACAGCTTGAACATTCCAAGGCATTCGACACTGTGCA
Source organism: Wohlfahrtia magnifica (assembly GCA_023159175.1). Classification (NCBI taxonomy): domain Eukaryota; kingdom Metazoa; phylum Arthropoda; class Insecta; order Diptera; family Sarcophagidae; genus Wohlfahrtia; species Wohlfahrtia magnifica. The sequence continues at coordinate 37,993 of JAKWBJ010000271.1, forward strand.
TCATTCAATTCTGGAGCACAAATTTAAATATTTGTGCAAGTTCTTATTGACTACATAAAAGCTGCTATCGTCATATTTGAATGACGGAAATCTGCCATGACTCAAAAATTTCACGGAGTTGTTCATTGCCGAAGGATCAATACTTGGACCATTGTTGTAATCTGTATACGCTAATTACCTTCCATCCGAAATAGAGCATTGTTAGATGCAAATATATGCTGATGATGTGCAGCTATATATTAGCTGTAGTATTATTGATGCACCTAATTGTGTGAGTTTGATAAATAGGGATTTGCATAGTATTTGTTTATGGGTATCTGCGAACTGTTTGAATATTAACCCCTACAACTCGACTGCATTAGTTTTTGGAGCATAAGATGATTAAATACCGCATTTGCCACCGATACACATTAATGGTACATGCATAAACTTTGTTAAATCTGCAAAGAATCTTGATGTTATTCTGAATAGGGAACTAAATTGGTCTGATCATATAAGGACTAACTGCGGTAGAACTTATGCAATGCTCCGAAATCTCTGGATGTCGGAACATTTCACACCGATTCATATCCGTATGCTTTTAGCAAAAACATATTTATTACCATTTCTTTTGTATGGTTGTGAGCTATTCGCTAGCTGCGATGCAGTTAGTAGACGTAAGTTAAATGTTACATATAATACTATAGCTAGGTATATATTTTGTATCCGAAGGAATAGAAGTATTTCACATTTTGAAAGGCAAATTTATAACACCACATTCGACAAACTTTTGAAGTGCCGTGTACTAATATTTCTACATAAAATTGTCTATAATCAGCAGCCACCTTATTTATACCATAGAATACAATTTTCGAGATCGAATAGAGAGAATAAGATAAGCTTTATAAAATATAACAAACTCTCTGGGCAACATTTCTTTATTAAGTCCATTTGCCTTTGGAGCCCACTTCCGCCTCAAATACAGACTATTAGCAATGCAAAACATTTCAGTAACCATATTGAAGCGGTTAGATATTTCAGTTAGTTTTTTCTTCCTTCTATTTGTTAAATATAAAAGTTTATTCTGATAATATTTGAAATCGTTAGTTTTTTTTTTAATTCTTATTTTATGTACAAATGTATTATAAGTTTTATTTTATATATATATATTTTTTTTTCCAATTATTTTAATTTTATTTTTTTAATTAATTTATTAAGATTCAAAATTACCTTTAACAATTTTACTAACCAATAATATAATATAAGAGATAATCTTGTTGTATTGGATTAATCGAATAATAAATAAATAACAATTATCTAATGTACGATAAACTTTCAAAGTGGTCGGTTGAGTTATTCTTTAGCTCTTGCAAAAATATTAATTTTATAAAAATAAGAAGCATTTTTTGAGCTTAAACTGATTAAGTCATATATGTTTTAATTTTTGAGGCCAGCCTTTAACACACTTTTGCTTACCTAAACTACTGTCAAAAACCCAACGAAAAGTCTGTCAAATACTTAATCTCCTTGAAGGATGTTGTCAGGAAACATGAAAATTTTATAGTCGCAAATGATATACGCATAATTGGTATACCAGAAAAAAAGAAAACGAGGATCTTCTAGATTTATTTTCCAAAATATGTTAGGCTATTAATATTCGTTCCCCAGAAATTAAAAATGCATTTCGCTTGAGGACTATTAACATTTATCTGGGAGATAGGACTACTGCTGGAGATATACCAAAGATAGATTCGCTCATAATTGTTAAGTTTCAATCGCATTACAAGCGGAATTACGTCCTTAGGTCAATAACATCATGCACAAAATTAGAAAGGACGTATTACGTTTAAACATAGTTGGTTTTGATAGCTCAGTGTCATTCTATGTGAACAAGAATCTAACATCTGATAATCATCGCATTTTTTACATACACGGCGCTTGAAGGAATATAAGGTGATATTTACAGCTTTTAAAAACCTAGGGCTAGTTTATATTAGAAAATATGAACATGGGGAACCAATACGCATAGACGATTTGTATGCAATGGATATGTTTACTGAAAACTCTAATGCACTGGAACAGATTTAATAATGGCTACACTATAATTTTATCTCTGAAGCTGCGAATTCTTTATCATGTATTGTTGCTTATGAACTTTTAAAAATGTATTATGATTTTAGACGTCTTTTTTCATTTTTATCTTTATGCTTTATTTAAATGTTAGGGAAGCTTCAGTCATATCTCACAATTCTCCAAGCTTATTTATAATTTATCATTTGATAAGTTTTTAAAGTACCGAGTTCTTATACTGATCCATAAAATAATTTTCAACCGACAACCAGAATATATGCTTGAAAAAATGTAATTCTCTAGATCCAACAGAGGAAACAAGCTAAATGCTATACAATATAAAAGATTCATCTGAAATTTTGTGTAGATTCGACTCGGTTATGGAACCTACTTCCCCCGATATTCAGATATTAGGCAATGCAAGGCAATTTAAGAGTGCAATATTTCGTCATTTCAGTTAGTATTTAGTATAGACATTTTTATTGTTCCCTATATGCTAATCAATTTAATGTTTTGCTATTCAATTTTAAACCTTATAAATTTATATTGTTGCGAAAATAAAAATAAAATACATCAGCGCTTTAAAACTGTATTGTGGGATTTTGATATATTTTGTGTCAATTTGGCAACACTGCTAAACGGATATGAAAATAGATGATGGTCGATATTTCCGGAACCTCCAAGCTTTTTACTTTACTTTACTTTATTCCTCCAAATATTCTATTCTTACATAGTTTATCTTAAACTAATTAATCATGTAGATACTTATTCTATGCGTAAATGATACTTATCATAGACTTATCAACTAAAACTTAAAATAATGCAGAATAGCTGCAATCCATCACTAAAACAAATCAACTCTTATACTATATTCCGCAAGAAATGGAAAAACGGAAACACTCATATACTTAAAACTAACTTAAAACACTACTTACAACTAACTAACAACTAACAACTAACTACAGTGTTATATACCCGGCTGTCCAAATCCAGCGTATTAACCCTCCTGTGATAAATTAGCAGGCCCTCGTCGCCATAGAGCAGCCTCTCGTCCTTCAACGTTAGGAGATTCACAGGCAACAGGTATCCGTGCACACTTAGGGTCTCCATATCACTCCTCCCCTCGAAGCAGCCAGTCACCATCCCATTCTCCAGGGCGGACGATCGTTCCAAAAATTTCAGCGCAGTCCTCATAAGAAAAACATCGATTCTCTCGAAACACGCATGGTCATAAATGACCCGACAAGACGGTCTCTGGAACGAACATCGGGGAACTGGCAAGCCCTTAATCCAAAACAAACCCTCAAAATACGCCTCTCCCAGACCCTAAGCCTCTCCATCTGATGGGACGAAATCCCAAACCAGACAGGGAAGGCATAAGACATCAGAGGTCTGATGATCTGCCTGTATATAAGCAGCTTTACCTCCCTACGCAAACCTTCCCTTCGGCGCAGTAACCTATAGTAGGAGTGGTATATCCCCTTCATCCTATCCAAAACGGAGTCCACATGTCGATAAAACTAAAAGCTTTCGTGGAAAATCACCCCGGTGTGCTTAATCCTGTCGGAGACTCTTACAACTTCACCGGCTACCCTCAGCACCGGTACAAACTTTCTTACGTTGGGATACAGCCGTCCACGCCGTCCCTTAAATATTACGCAATCTGTCTTTTCCATATTCAGGCAGAGACCCATTTGCAGAAGTATCCGTGCAGTCTACCCAGGTATCCGTTGGCCGCTCTGGGGCCAGATGCTGCAACCAGCACATCGTCCGCATACAGAAGGAGTAAGTCTCCGTCAGTTGGCCGAGGTATATCCAACATGAATATATTGAATAGGACAGGTCCCAGTAGTGACCCCTGCGGCACTCCACCAACAACATTTCTTTCATCAAAGAGTGTATCGCCCACTCTCACTCTGAGGGAGCGATCCCTCAGGAATTCCGCAACAATTCCGCAGAGATGCCTGTCGAAACCAAACGACATCATCTTATGAACTATTCCCTCCTGTCAAACATTGTCAAAAGGTTTTGCGAAGTCCAGGCTCACAACAATCGTCGGATATCTCCTATTCAGTCCCCTTGCTACATAGTCCGCAAGTGCCATCAGTGCATGGGACGTAGAGTGGCCCCTCTTAAATCCAAATTGGCAATCCAGCAATATCTCGTTATCGTCCATGAATCTTCTCATACGCTCCAAAATAAACCACTCCATAGGCTGACCCAGGCTAGAGAGCAGAGATATGGGTCTGTAGCTACCAGCACCCCCAGGGTCAGACCCCGGCTTGGGTATAGGCACAATGATCGCACCCTTCCATGCTTTCGGGAAGTAACCAATGTTGAAACAATGGCCAAGCACCTCCATGTGGTTGCGTCCGTCTTCCTCAGTATCAGGTCCGGTATACCATCCGGCCCGCTGGATCTCTTATTAGGTCTACTGGACAATGCCTTGCCAATATCAGAGGGAGGCAGCAAAGAAAAACCTCCTCCAGCGAAATCCCCACCTCGAACACCATCCGCCGTAATATATGGGCCAAATTCAATGATTGGGGCCTGATTTCTCAGCCCCGATACCTCCTCCAAGACCATCCCTACGATAGTGGAGGACTGGAGATTCACAGCAGCTCTCTGCACACCGCAGAAACGTTCAGCCAAAAGATTCGTCTTGCCACCGTCATCATCTCTCATTATGTCAGCAACCGCCAACCTTCGCCGCATACCTGCAGCACCCTTCACTTTCCGAAAAGTCCTGTTGTACACCTTAATACTCCATAGATAATCCGTCCAATAATTCTGCTCAAACACAGCAATTGCCCCCTGGATTATCCTATCCAGGTTCCTTATCTCAGCCCTCAATATGGGAATTTTTGAGACATCTCCCGTCCTCTTCAGTATCCTCCGAAGCCTCCTCTTCTCCGATATGAAGCCGAGGATGTTGTCGGGGAGTCTTAGCACGCCGTCATGACGCACTGGTAGTCTTGGAACCGATTCCTCCATCGCAGCTCTAATGACGCCAGTCATAGACTCGATGCAGTCATCAATTTCGCGGGAGGTCACATTCCGATCCGACGGAAGCTGAGGTCAGGCAAATCACGAGAGAGTATTCATCCTATCGAAGTCAAAGAGATATCGCTGCTCTCTACTGCAAAGTCCACCCATCCGCAAGATCAACTCCACAGCCCTGTGGTCAGACTCGTAGTGCAGAGTTTTAAGCCCATCAGTACTTTCCGGCACCGGTTCAATATCAGATGATGTCATGACTACGTCGATAAACGATGGGTTTCCCACATGGAAACAGGTCGGGCGCTCCGTGCGACGTATCTTCAGCTCAGGACACATCCTCAGGAATTCTCTGAGGCAGTCGCCACTGCGGTTGCAGACATTTCCACCCCAGTACTCGTGCTTCGCGTTCAGATCCCCTCCAACCAGCAGCGATCCCGCCACTAACAATCCAACCAGGGGATCCAAATCCGATGGGCAAACAGTGTCCCTGGGTCGCAGATACATTGACACAATAGTCAATGCCACCCCATCAGAACGACGAATCCTCACCGCCGTGCACTCCACATTTCGCATATCTAACGGAACCCCTCTCAGCGTGCAGACGCTCGCGAACCCCGTCCATTCACACGATTTTGCCTAAAGGTCGTGTATCCTCTCATCTCAAAAATATGCCTCGGAGACAGTTTATATTCAGCCACCATTAGAACATCCGGTCCATGCTCCTCCAGGAACAAGTTTAGATAGTGTCTCTTATGCCTGGACACTGTCGAGTTGACATGCACAAAGATACACTTAATTGTGCGAACCATTCTGAAGACTCAACAGCATTCCCAGGAGTGCCTGGGATTCATCCTCATCAGTCTGCCGTATTCAATAGCAAAACCTACTATCTTGCTCAAGCAGTGCAATAAACCACCTCCAAAAAACCTTCAGCAATCTCCATCGATGAGATTAAAATTTCCTCTAGCCGCATCCAGTGTGAGGCTGCTAGACGGAGCCTGAAGGGGCCTCTGGGGCACTCCAACACCACCACCCACAGCAGCGTACGATACACCCGTACGAGCAGAGTTTCTCGCAGCCGTAACGCTGCTGTTTTTGGCAGCTGCCTTCATCTCAGCAGCTTTCCTCAGAAGTTCTTGGCGTCTCGGGCACTCAGCAGAGCTTGCTGCGTGTCCTTCAACAGTTGGCGCACCTCACCGGCAGTACAATCCTTCTCACAGCCTGGCCTGTGGTAGGATCAGTCACTACCTTCTCCGCGCTATTCTTTCCCATGGATGGGACCTTGCATTTTCCCGGTCCGTGGGAACCTCCGATTTAACGCAACTATATGGCATGTTACAGTTGGTCGACACATGCCCATATCGCTGACAGTTGTATCACTGCGTCAGCCCCTTCCTTTTCGGTTTCTCAATATACACTCTACAGTGCAGAATGTATCTGATGCCGTGGAACGCCTTCAGGTCCGAGTTTTTGCTCAGACTAAGGATCCACTTGTACCCCTTCAGCTTCCGGAGACTCAAAATTGTCATTCTAATGCCCAGACCATCTAGGTACTTGGCGACCTCATCTGCCTCAAAGGTGCCCGATAGGGTCTTCAGCATCACTGAGTAAGGCATCTGGTCCTTCGGTGTATAAGTGTAGAAGGATACACCACTCTTCTTCAGCATTGCCTTCACCTTCTCATAGTCTTGCAAGGTGCAGACCTCTATATTGGTCACATTTACGCCCAAAATCTTCAGGTTATACTCCTTGTGCCCCAAAAGTTTGTTGAGGTCACTAGTCAGCAACTTTATGTTAATATTATATGTTGTAAGCACCGGGACCTTCACGCGCTTACTTGCCGCCTTTAGGTTCTGCCCTGCGTTACCATCGTCTATAGCCTTGGTTTCTACGGCCTCCTTCAAAGGCTTAGAGCCTCCACTCTTGTCGTGTACACTGCCCACAGCAGTCCCTTTGTCAGGCACGTCTTCACATGGAATATTCACCTCCTCGGTGACCATCTCCTCACTCTCCTCGTCAGTGGATTCCTCTTCACCGCTCTCATCGCCAAATTTCCTATTGAATCTCGCCATCATCTGTTCCATGGCCTTCCTCAGACGATCGTTCTCGTGTCTCAGGGAATTCATCTCCTTCTCTTTCAGTTCTAACGTACGGAGTAGCTTCTCCGCAGTTACCACTCGCGCCCTCTTTTTAGGGCAGGTCGCATCCCTGTCGGCCATTATATTCGCATTGTATTCTTATCAGTAAAATACGAACACGCCACCGCTTACTCTCCCTGTGAAATAGATTTCCACGAGTTTATGTACACGTCAGCTCTTCAATCACAGCAATACACAAGAAACAACCCCTTTGTGTTTTCCGTCTCAGCTAGCTTAGGTAAAACCCACACACTTTGTTCAAACAACTTCGTTCGTATTGAAAAATACGCGTAAAGCAAAAAACTTCCATAACACAACCGTTTGTAATGAATGCACGATACAGAATGGAACCTCCAAGTTGTATTCAATTAGCTATATAAAGAGTTGGCTTTACCAACACGTCAAATAGTTATCGTTTGGCTGTCAATAAATAAAGTGAGTAGTGATCTGTCGTCGGTGCCGTCAATACGTGTTTCGCTTGTCCGTCCATGTTGTTTCTGTGTCAATAAATCTAAACAGTGCAATATTACAAAATAAAAAGTGAACATAAAAAACCAATAACAGAACATATATGTATATACATACATACGTATACCAAAAGTCGCAACCCTTGACGAGACATTAGTTAATAATAAAAAATTTAAAAAATAAAAAGAAAAATATAGTTTTACTAGAACAACATAAAATTATCAACCAACAAAAACTCAAAGAAACAATTTCTCAAAAGAGAATTGTGAAACATAGACAAAAATGACCGACAATCCTAACGGAACATACAATAACAATATTAAAATAAATAAATAAAACAAGAAAATACAACATCATTAATAAGAACGAAAACAACAAAATATTAATAACAAAACAAATTATTGGAATGAAACAAACAAGAATATAAAAAACAACACTAACATAAAAAAATAAACACACACTAGACAATAACTAATTCGAATACGGGCAAGATTAAACATCGGCAAAATGAAGGACTGTTTAATCCATAGGGGAGAATTTAATTATGTGCCCTACCATTGGTAATAGTGCTTCCCCTTCCCCTCATTATTCCTTTCCAAACTTTTGGGTGCGAACCACTTGGAGGAGTTGCAGTTGGATTATTCAGTAGTGAAGGTATAACACTGGCTGCTAAATAATCAACCAGCAGTAACCCATTTCCTTGTCGTACGCATCCAGAGGGAGGTAATTTCATTTTTGTTTACTCGTGGTTAATTTATATATTTATTTTTTCTTTCATTTAGTTGAATTTACGTAATGGCAGGACGCTTTCGGTTTGATTTCTGTAATGTGCGTGGGCTACGGGCGAACCTTTTCTCCGTGTATGCGCACATTTGTCTCCATAGGCCGGATGTTTTCGCCTTATGTGAAACCCAGGTTTCTGAAAATGCTAAGCCACAGGATTTTCATATCCGTGGGTATAACCTTCTGTCCCTTTTTAATTTTCGCAGGGGTCTTGCTATGTACATTCGCAATGAAGTTGTGTACCAATGCCAGCAACCTCTTGGCATGTATGATGCGGAATTTAACTGTCTATGGGTTAAGTTCAGGATCAGGGCACATCTTTTGCACTTCGGGTTTTTGTACAGAAGCCCAAACGCGGGAAGAGAGGTTACCATATCTGGCTTCGACTCTCTTTCCGACTCAATATCGAGTATCATTTCGAATTATCCGAACAGTGAAATTGTTGTTGCTGGTGATTTCAATATTCATAATTCGTCTTGGTTACGCCATTCAGACCGTACAATTCCAGAAGGCCAATACGTTGAATTATTTGCCGCGCGCAATCACCTTGCGCAATTAGTGAATGAACCTACACATATATCGTGTGTAGATGGGCACCAGAACAATACCCCTTTTCCTCACTACACACCCTGAAAAGTATGTAGTTGAGGTTCTTGCACCTCTCGGAAATTCGGACCATTGCACAGTTTCTGCCTCATTCTCGTCCACCGCTCTTCGCGAGGTTCCACCCATGGCTACGGAACGCTCTATTTTTAACTACGAGCATACTCGTTGGGCTGAGCTCAATTATTTTTTTTGGCAGTTTAATTGGAAACTTTGTTTCCTTGACTCAAACGTCGATGCCATGGCAGAAATGGTGGGGAATATTAAGGCTAGGGATGGATATTTTCATCCTATCCAAAAAGCTTTCGATTAAACCCAGAAACAAATCTTGGTTTAATCTGACGTGTAAGTTGTCAGATCCAGAGAGGAAGCGTTCAGGAATTGGCGCAATAACAAATGTGCCCATACTGATTTGCTTCGCAAACAGGCGAGATCTTCATGTGCCGCAGTACTTAGACGCGAAAAGCTTTATACGAGCAGCGCCATCGTGTTAAAGTTCTTACATTTCCGCAGGGAAGTAAAAGCTTTTGGTCATTCGTTATAAGGCTGAGGAACAACGCTAGTTCGGTTCCTGCTCTTATAAAGAATGACCACACATTCACGAACCCAGTCGAAAAGGCAAACCTTTTGGCCGAAATGTTTCCAAGTAATTCTCACCTGCCGGAGAGCGTTCAACCACTGCCCGAACTTGAAAGAGTATCAGTAACTATGCCTAGTATATTCTTTCGAGCTCGTGCTGTAAAAAGGGTCCTTGCAAATCTCAACGTCAACAAGTCTTCTGGGCCGGATGGCATACCAGGACTGTTCCTGAAGCAGTGCTCTTCGACGCTTGCGCGTCCATTAGCTCACCTTTTCAGTGCGTCATATGGCGCCGGTTTTTCTCCATCTTGCTGGAAGTTTGCTAATGTAACGCCAATCCCCAGAAGGGCAAGGCTAATAACCCTAAGAACTACCGTCCAATAGCAGTTTGTTCCGCACTCTCCAAGGTTATGGAGAGTATGATTAATCACCACCTTATGGGACATCTGTAGTCCAACGATTTACTTAGCGATCGTCAATACGGTTTCTAAAAGGGCCGTTCTACTGGTGGCCTGCTGGCGTTGCTCTCGGAGAAGTGGTACAAGTCCATTCATGGTTTTGGCGAGAGTAAGGTTGCGGCTCTGGATATCTCAAAGGCGTTTGATAGAGTTTGGCATGAGGCTCTCATTTCGAAACTTAATACTTTTCTCTCGATTTATATAGAGTTTTCTCAGAGATCGCTCTATAAGAGTGGTTATAGATGGGGTCTCATCCGACGAGTTCAGGCTAAACTAAGGGGTACCGCAAGGCTCTGTTCTTTCTCCTACTCTTTTTCTAATATTTCTTAATGACTTTCTTCTTCTCACTTCTAATCCTATCTACTCTTTTGCGGATGACAGCAACATTTGTCACTCATATTCTTTTCATCGTAGACCGAGCCTTTTGGAGGTTGGGGTAAGAAGGATGAATATGAACGTCACACTCACAAGTGAGCTGGTGAAGGTCTCCGAGTGGGGTCGTGCGAACAGGGTCGATTTTAATGCACGTAAGACTCAATGTTGTTTTTTAACACACAGGCGTGTTGGTGTGCTGTCATCTGTGTCAATGGGTAATGTGGATATTGAGGAATCAGATGCTCTTGATGTTCTGGGCATGAGAATTCACAGTGACGTTCGTTGGAATGATTACATATTTGAAGTGTCGAAAGAAGCATTCAAGTGCCTTGGTTTTTTGAGACGGTGCAAGAAATACTTCACTGCATCTGATCTCCTTAATATTTATAAGACCTATACCCGATCCAAAATGGAATACAACTCTCAAAGTCTATTTTGGAGCTTCCCGACCGCGTACAAGAGATAGCGAAGGTTCTTATTAATGACGGTAGGGTAGCCAACTCTATCGATCCATTGGAGCACCGTCGCAATGTGGCGTCTGTTTCATTGTTCTATCGGTACTATAACGGAATGTGTTCTAACGAAATTAAGGTATTAGTTCCTAAAATCATATATTTTTATGTAGTACTCATACATCTCGTAGAGCGCATTCATTGTAGTCCAGTAAATCGCACAACGCATTATAGGGAGAATTCGTTCTTTGGTCGCACTGTTAGGTTGTGGAACAATCTTCCAGCGAAAGTATTTCCTGCCACTTACGACATGAGTAAATTGAAATCTAACGTCCCTCTGTCCTCCTTCCAATAACCTATTTTCCTAGTACCAGCACAATGCACTGTATGAGTAGGGGCCATCCCCTGGGTGCTGGTCTTATATAAAAAAAAGTTGTATTAAAGCGGAAATAAAACTGTTGTATAAACGAATATTAAGTGTTGTATTAAGACAAACAGTATAAAAGTTATAGTGAAGTAAATAAATAAAACTATAAAACAACAAATAAAGCGGTGTTTGTTTTATTTTAATCAATTTAAACGAACTCAAACTTTTTAAAAAGGTTAAAACATAACAATATCTAACACTTTCAAGAAAATTGTCTTTATCTACTCAGTACTGTAATGAAGGACACATAAGCCTTGTTGTACTGTTTCTTGAAAATGGAATAAATAAATAAAATAAAATAAAATAAAATAAAATAAAATAAAATAAAATAAAATAAAATAAAATAATATAAAATAAAATAAAATAAAATAAAATAAAATAAAATAAAATAAAATAAAATAAAATAAAATAAAATAAAATAAAATAAAATAAAATAAAATAAAATAAAATATATGGCTTAACCAATAAGTTGTTGGCCACATTAGGAAATATGAAAAAATGATTTCAGTTACATAAATGTAGGAAGGATTATTACTGTATAAAATTCGTTCTATCCAAATTCATTAATTAATAATTTTATGTATCTTAAACAAGATTCAAAGTACATAGTTAACAATATCAATACAAGTGAAGGATATGCCATTAAGACTATTTATAACCCCAGATAAATTAAGTTGATTTTTATGAAAATATTTTAATCTGAATCTGTTGAAGATAGAACGGCAACCAATAAAGTAGAAAGTATTTTCCATTGCATCTAGCACACAGGTTGTGCAAAGGCATACAGTATTACTTAAAAGCTCTACCATTTATATCCAAGAGGCCACCTCTAGCCCTTATAAGAAGACTCGTAACATAAGATGATAAGTTCGAGGAGGATATAAAGGGTCCGCCAAATAAATTTTTTTTTTTTTGAAAATGCTATAAAAAAAAACTGCTGAATATTTTCTCAAATTTCTTTTTTTATTTGAAAGCACAATCCTTCCGGTTAATAATGGAAAATAATTTCATTCATGGCTGCCTCGGCTGGCCATGCAGTAGCCTACACCATCGGTCCAATTTTTAAGCACATTGTCGATTGTGTGCAGCTGTATTTCACCAATGGCTTCACGAATATTTTCCTTTAAAGCGTCAATGGTCTCTGGCTTGTTGGCGTAACACTTATCTTTGACGGCACCTCACAAATAATAGTCCAACGGTGTCAAATCGCAGCTCCGAGGTGGCCAAACGACATCAGCTCTGCGGCTGATAAATCGATCTTCAAAAACAGGGCGCAAAACATGGAGTGTAGTTTCAGCTGTGTAGCAGGTAGCGCCTGTTGAAACCAAATGTTGCTAAAATCCTCCCCTTCAATTTTTGTGAACAAAAATTCGTTCAGCATGGCCCGATAACGATCGCCATTGACTGTAACGGCCACTTCTTGGCCATTTTCGAAGAAAAATGGCCAATTATGCCTCTGGACCAAAATCCGCACCAAACAGTGAGTCGTCTTGGGTGTATCGGCTTTCCAATATATGCGTGCGGGTTTTTTGTGCCCCAAATGCAACAATTTTGCTTGTTTACATACCCGCCAAGATCAAAATAAGCTTCATCTGAAAAGATGATTTTTTGGCAAAATCGGCATCTTCTGTAAGTCGATCGCAGGCCCAGATTCCGAGCGTTGTTCAAGCGTATACACAACCATATTCGTTCAGCGGAAGGATAAAACTAATTACCTGTCAAATCAGACATGAGCTAAGTGTTACCATTCACGAAATAAGCACTAGTTAAAAAAAAAACGTTAGATGGCGGCCCCTTTATTTAACAAGTTGTAGTTTAATTGCGAGTATAGATCATGAAATCAAGAGTTTCTAACATAGGCGACCATTTAATATTTTCGTGCGTTTTCACAAGAGATACAATTTGTTTGGAATATGAACTTATAGATGTTGATACATTTGTTGGTAGAAAACAAATAGGTTTGTTTGGCAATTAAAATTTTTGTAAATTTATGAGGAAGTCTGGTATACGGCAATATTTTATTAATATAATTTAGATGAATTTTTAAGGTGTCGAACTTACTGGGCATACAGCATCTTCTGTACAAAATAACGAAGTATATACTTTTAAAATACCCATATTTGGGCTCCGTGAAACATAATTAAACGAGCTGAAGCACGAAATATTTTAAATTTATTTTTAATTGAAATTTTGGTACGGTTGCACATTTAGACAAATATGATGTAATTGCCCATTTAGAAATAAAATGGATGATTATGAAATGATATACTATAACATAAGTCTATTCCCAGATATTGATATGAATTCACTATATCAATATATCCACCATAGGATTCTGGAGATTCTAGCACCTTTACGAAATATTAAAATCTTTGATTTAGCCATGTTAATCTTCAAATGCCATAAGTAGCAATAGGTATATAAATAATCAATCATATTGTGGAGACCACCAGGCGAATCGGAGACAATGACAATATCGTTTGCATACATCAGTACTTTCACGGAGAGGTTTTCAATTTAACACCACCAGGGAGAACATCAGCAAGTATGCTTTCCATTAACAAGGTTTAAATGAACGATATTTACAAGGTAAAAACGTTAATAGTCGAGTTATGCTTTCTAAAGCCAGCTTGGTATTCATTAAGAATTTTGTATTTATTTATCCAATCAGTAATGCGATTTAAAATAAGGCTGTTAAAAGTTTTGCAAGTTTTATCAATTAATGATAATCCTAGATAATTAGAATTTTAAGGATCACCTTTATTAAGAAGAGAGATAAGGATCGCAGTTTTAAAGCTAGCTGGAATATGTTCATTGAGAAAAATAACATCAATAACAAGTAGTAATTCGTGTATAAAATCAACGGGTGCGTATTTAAAAAATTCATAAAAAAAATTCCATCTTGCCTAGGAGCTTTATTATCCTTATGGCCCTTAAGAACAGAGACTAGCACACAAAATTAAAATGGAGAGTCCAAAAAGGGATCTATGATGTGAGGCAAATACCACTGTAATGTATTCAGGGAGTCTAAATTATCCAATGTGTTACAAAATTATCGTACTGCTTACTGCATTTAATTGATCAAGAGTAGAATTATAATACTTTAATTTAGTGTTACGACATACAAAGAGGAATTTACTTTTTGATGATAAGTACTTTATTTTACCGGCATCGGACGTGTTTCTCGAAATATTCTTAAATTGTCCAGCATCTTTTTTCTGGAATAGGCACAATTCCAATCAAACCACTCTTGCTTCAGTTCAAAACAAAATGTTAGTTTAGGTTTGTTTGAGGCATTAAATATTCTACTTTTCAAATCCACAAATCGATTATAAACATTTAAATTTTTATTGGATGAAAAGGAACAGCATATATGATACAGGTTTTGAACATACAAGTATCTTCCAGCATCATTCTTATTCCAATGGATTCTATTTACAGTATGAGTGGCTTGGCCTTTATTACATGACGGAATATAATTTAAGTTTTAATAGTATGTGACCGGAGTACGGTTTGTTTGCAATTTCAAATTTGTCGACAAACGATAGAAAATTATTAACGAGTTACCTCTACCGCCGTAAAAACTCAGATCAGCATGAACATTACCAAAAATTCTTCCATTCAAAACAATACCCTCAATGTTTTCAACAAGATCCATTATTTTTCCCTGGGTGTAAGTAATTTTATACTTGGAGTACCTAATTTTGTTTATATGAGGTAAATCATTTAATAAATTCGGGTCTAATGTATGCTGACCCAGGCCATTACTACAGTTCAAGTCACCTAAGATGCAAAAATTATTAATTAAAAAATCAATTAAAAACTTCCTAAAATCTTCAAACTCAGTATTATTATTTGTTACATGTCAGCACACAATTATGACCAGCAATATTAGTTAATTTTAGGTTATATGTATTCTTTATTTCCTTTTTAAATCCATATAAAGATCCACCTTTAGCCCGTCCAGCGCTATGAGTCTTTTCAGCATCCAATCCAGTGTAAATAACAATTTAATAAAAAACTAGAAAATAAATTTTGTTTGTTTGCAAGAACATGAGTTTCACACAAAAAGAATGTGTATATCAAATTCATTTAAAAATGTGAAAACATATTCGAAGTTTGTACTGTTTGCTAGGTTAGCAACGTTATACGAAAGAATATGAAAAAAAGTATATTGCTATTGAGCGTTTACTTCACTTACAGCAACGCTGTTCTTGACGGAGACTTCAATACTGTTGTGGGCTTTAGTCAAAATATTTCTTATAAGCTAGCAAAAAGTAAACAAACTGCAAAAAATCAACACGCACTTTATTTATTTTTTTATATAAACTAAGATTTGCAAATTTTTGAAAACACGATACACAAAACATTACATATACCTACATACATAAATTAATATATAAAGACAAAGTCCAAACAAAACATTACAACAACATAACTAAATCACTTCGAATAATTAAGAAAATAATAGTCAAAACAAAACAAAGCAATTTAATAACAACAAATATTCTTTTCTCTCGCCTTTCAAGTTCAAATTTATTATCTTACATCAGCCTTTTTCCGATACAAGAAGAAACAACAACTTCATCGTATCACAACGAATGATCAAATTATTACAACTCATATACATATATATTAATGGAATACCGTTTGAAGAAAGTAAAAATCTTACGGAAATTTTGTCTTGAAAATCAAAATAGAAAAGACAAAGCATTTTCTAAGGATGGTGTTATTATGGTTAAAATGCGGTCACCGTTTGTTAGAAATAAATTTTTAAGAGCTATAGCCAACCCGAAAAATGAATAAAGTATATTCTTTTCAATTGAAACATATTGGCCTGAACTCAGATAGAAAATTTTACATTCACGAAAATCTTACGAGAAATAATTTTCAAATACTTCGTGCTGCAGTTAGACTCAGAAAAAAGAATCTAGAATGCCTTTACAATACGTGGATTTGTCTACATCAAAGTGTTTGCCAATAATAACTTGTTGCAGGTTGATGATATCCGGCAGTTATATAAATTATTTCCTAGTTCTGAGGGCTTCATTAATTTTGAAAGCCGCGGTCAAGAAACTTTTTAACCCCTTATATATTAAAATTATTATTTCTTTTAATTCCTTCCTTTTTTTATTTTTTACTTACAGTAATTATTTCTTTTTTTCTTATGCCTTTATTTACTTTTTTTACCCAACTCTACTTCATATCTACAACTTCCTTTTGTCCTCGCACATGTTAATTTTTGTTTTTTAAATGCATTGCCGTTACCTCAGTTGGATATGCTCAGCTCTAGTGGCAATAATTTCAGAGACTGTGTGTACAACATGCTTAGAGTTTTAGCTGGTCAAAAGGTTGGTCTTAATATCACGTAAATATTTCGGCTGGGATTGATATTATTTGTGTTTAGGGGACGTGGTTCCCGTGTGATGTTCAAGATTCAATTTTTAACGTACCTGGCTTCAAGCTTTTTCGGTCAAATAGAATTTTTCTCTTTAATGGTATTCTCACTATAGCCGAAGGTGATGGAGTGGCTATATATGTATGTTCTAGATGATATTAATTGTATGATAAGGCTTTTGACCGATTTTGGCCTTGGATTGGAATATTTATTTCTCGATATAAATACCATTGATACGAGGAAGTTCTTATTGAGTTGCGTGTATAGACCTAACTGCAATATTGATGTAAATCACCTGATTTCTATACTGGAGGAAATTTCTTTTCAATATGATGATATTGTTATCATTGGTGATTTTAATAATAAGATTCTTGCTGAAAATCCATTATTTGCTCCAATGCTCTCTCTCCATCTTCATCCTGTTAATGTATCTACACCTATTCACTTTAGCTCCACATTCAGTAGCTTGACTGATCTCGTGTTTGTTAATCATAGGTCCAAAGTTTTGCTTTACGATCAACTTTCAGCTCCATGTTTTTCCAATCACGATCTATTGTTTATGACATACAACTTGCCGACGTATGCTGTAGATAAAAGTATATCATTCCGTGATTTTTGTAACACTGATTACATATTGACGAATCTTAACATAGAGACTGTCTTTTGGGATAGTATCTATACAATGGATAGCGTAAATGACCAACTGTGTTGCATTCAGGAGAATCTTTGATATGTGTGTTCAATTAAGACGCAGCTTATCAGAGCCAAGCAACAAACCTGGATTAATGCTAAGATAAAACTGATTATCGAAGGAGGTAATGAAGCCTACAGATGGTGGAAGAAGCTTAGATCAGATAACTTGATGGTCATTTTTAACTCGGCCCACAGTGAGGTTAATAGGCACATCAGAAATGCAAAAGCCAGAGAGAGATTTCTCGACCATTAACAATAGATGTAAATGGAGTGAGGTTCGTAAAATTGATATTGGTCGAAATTGTCCGGAAATTTCTAACCCTGTAGCTGATGTCAATGTTCTTAATAACCTGTTTGTTAATATTAACATTTCATCGCCGACTGGGAACTTATATAATAACCTTTGTTTTGTTTCAGTTGAACATTCCTTTAGTTTTCGTTGTGTTCTTGAGCATGAAGTCCTCGATTGTATATCCGCAGTGAAGTCCCTTGCAATTGGTGCTGACAATTTGGATCCCAAGTTCCTGAAAGTAATTACACCATGGCTATTGCCATATTTTACGTTCATATATAATTCAATTTTTATTAAATCTATCTTTCCGAATGATAGGTAGTTGTCACGTAACATAAGAGTAAGAATTTTCTGTCTGAATGGTAGTCAGGATATTTAAAAGGTAGAAGCTGTACTACAGCCCTTGTGAATGTAACTCAGGATCTCAGATCGAACTTGGATGACAATTCTGTGGCTTTTTTGGTTCTTTTGGATCACAGTAAAGCTTTTGATACTGTTGAACAACATCTTGATTAACAAACTACGGAAACTATTTTTCTTTTCAGACTCGGCATGTAAACTTGTACACTCATATCTTGTGGATAGATCCCAACAGGTTCATTTTAATGGTAATATCTCGAATCCGCTTGGGGTAAATAGAGGTGTTCCTCAGGGTTCTACTTTAGGCCCTCTCTTATTTTGTATATACATAAATAATTTGCCTGATTCACTGATAAATTGTAAAGTTCATATGTATGCTGACGACGTTCAACCTTACATTGGAACAAACACTGACAATATAAGTTATTGCGTAGACTCCATTATTGATACAGGGTTGATAGCTGGGCTACTGCCAGTGGACTTTGCATTAATCTTTCGAAATCCAAGTGCCTGTTGCTTACCAAGAGAGAGTACTTGTAGTTTCCGACGTGAATATTAGAGGTAATAAGATTGATTTTGTAGAATCAGCATCGGACCTTGGTATTTTTCTTAATACTCGCTTAACGTGGTCGGATCATATTGTTGTCGTTGTTGGCAGGGTATACAGCATGCTTCGAAACTTATGGATTGTTATTGATTCTACACTCTTTTCCATTCGTATACTGCTAGCCAAAGCATATTTGATTCCAGTACTTTTGTATGGGTGCGAAATTTTTGCGAACTATGGCGCTGAAGATAAACGGAAGCTTGATGTGACATATAATAATATAGCGAGATATGTATATGTATATATATTTACATCAAATTTAGAAACTTCAACTGTACCCATTCTCAAGATATCCAAAAATCATCATTTAATTTGTATGGGTGGTACCATGCCCACTTATCCGGTTCCGCCCACTTTTTAATTGATGGCTTGTACTATCTAAAAAGTCATTTAGAGCAAATTCAGAACCTTTCATTCTAATCGTTCTCTAGGCATATAAAAATCAATATTTAATTTGTATGGGAGCTGCCACTCCCACTTATTCAATTTTGCCCATATTTTGACTGATGATGTGCATTAACTACTAAGTTATTTAGACCAAATTCAGAGCCATCCACTATTACCGTTCCAAAGATATTTAAAAATCAATATTTACTTTGTATGGGAGGTGCTACTCCCACTTATCTAATTCGGCCCAATTTTCGATTGATGATTTGTATTGCCAACAAAGGTATGTGGGCCAAATTTAGAGACTCTGATTATATATATATATATACTTTATATATATATATATATATATATATATATATATATATATATATTATATTTTATTATATATATATATATATATATATATATATATATATATATTTTACTATTCTATTCTTTACTATTTTATTTTTCAATTACTATTACTATTTTTCAACATAAAATATATTTTGATTTACCCACAAATCAAAATCAAAATATATTTTATGTTGAAAAATAGTAATAGTAATTAAAAAATAAAATAGTAAAGTTGTTTTAGGCGACGTAAGTAGGAGTATTATATCTAAGTGTGACGAAAGCAAAACGTTTAAAAACTTGATACTCACGATAGAGCATGTATGTATGTATGTAGTTACGCTCTGGTTTAGCGTTACATATTGGCGGCTGGGGTTGAAATTGGAATATAATTCGAGGCAATCTGTGAATTGGAAGCTAGTATTTCTAACAAGGCAATAACCCAAAGCATATAGCAAGCATTGCAAAGGGCTGGTTATTATACAATGTTCCTAAACGGCTTTATTTTACTTGAACTGTAATGATTTCCTCGATAAAATTTCTGATTTTTGTCTCTATCAAATAAATGGAGTTTGTAATATCAACAACAAGCTTTGGACTTGATTTTTGTTAACGAATCTTCTGACCGTACTACAAACAGATCCTGCCCAACTACAAAACCTGAAAGTTCCTATCATCCCATTTTTGAAATGAACTGCTCTATGCTAGTTCCTATTTTGTCTGATTTTACCAAAAATTAAAAAATTTATAATTTTAAACGAGCCAATTACGAATTAATGAACTCTTAATTTAACAATATGTTAAACGGAAATAATGGCACTCCCTTACTTATGGAACATATGCTAATTACATTTTATAATATTATCTCATCCATTATAGAATAAATTGTATTCCTATGGTCTCGGAAAAGCTTGTCACCAACTATTTAAGCCACAATTTATCGCACCTTATATTAGAGCACCAATATGGTTTTAGGAAGGGACGTTCAACAATTACTAACCTACTACATTTTACCACACTAGTTAACAATGGATTTGCAAATAATCAACAAACTGATACCATATATACCGATTTTAGTAAAGCGTTTGATAAGGTAAATCACCAGCTACTTAGTCATAAGTTAAATATAATGGGCTTTTCACCAAATAGTCTAAACTGGAATATTTCATATCTTAAAGATAGAAAACAAAATGTTTTCTTCAAATACCACCTGTCTAAATCTATACATGTTCTTTCTGGGGTACCACAAGGCAGCCATATTGGACCAGTGCTTTTTTCCTTATTTATAAATGATCTATCAACTGCTTTGAAACATTTTCATAATTTAATGTTTGCAGATGATGTAAAAATTTTTTACAGTTATAATAATATTTCCCATCACATTTATTTACAGTAGGATATAAATAATTTTTATACATGTTGTAATGTGAATTTAATGGAATTAAACTTTAAGAAATGGAAACATATGAGCTTCTATCGAAACTACTGCATTCCTAATACATATCTAATCAACACACTACCGCTTGAATCTGTAAGCACCTTTCTTGGTGTTGGTATTATGCTCGACGCTAAACTTAGTTTTAATCAGCAAATAAATTTGATCGTTAATAGAGCCAGAGGTGTTCTTGCCTTTATTTAGAGGTGGAGTAAGGAATTTACCGATCCATATATCTAAATTATTGTACACATCATTGGTTAGACCTGTACTTGAATATGGTTCAGTTATGTGATCCTATATATAACATTTATGTTGATCGCATCGAATCTATTCAGAAACAGTTTCTTCTATTTTGCCTGCGAAGCCTACGTTGGTATCGAACTATTAAGCTACCATCCTATCATCACAGATTAGCTCTCACTAAGTTACCTACTCTGAAAAGTAGAAGAAGAATGCTAAATGTTACTTTTATAGTGGATGTTATTAATGGTGAAGTATGCACTAAGTTCCTTCTTAGAAATATGTCTTTTAATATACCACAACGTTCAACATGTTATTTTCATCCCCTCGTAATTATATACTTTCGGACCAATCATGCCAATGCTGATCCAGTTACATAGAAGAATTTGCTTAGATTACAATAATATTTATCAATTTATCGATTTTTCTCTATCTATGAACAAAATTAAAAACAATATTATAACTTTTCTGAAAAGCACATATTGATATTTATCATTTTAGAAGAATAATCCAACAATTTCTTTCTTAAAATTTGTAAATAATTTGTAATGAAGTCTGTGTAAACTTATATGAAATAAATAAATAAATAAGTAACCTGAAATAAGCCCCACAGACAATTTATTTGATAAATTGGATCACCTAGTACAAAAACAGTGCAAAATACAAAAAAGACTGCTATTGCTACAATAATTCCAGTGAAACAACCACAAAAAAATGTATTTTAAGTGAAAAGCAAATTTAATGAGTAAATATGGCTCTATAAAATATAAATTAACAATAAAACAATTTTTAACATTTTGTTTTTGAATAATTAGTTACCTAAATGGCAGAGTATGTATACTTTTCTGCAGAAAATTTAATTTATAATTTTTCTTTAAACTTAAAGGATATGTTACACAAAAGCTGATATATTTTTGTTTTATTTTTCGCGAAGATTTACATTATATCGTTTTTGAAACTACAAACCTTATAGTTCTGTATATTCGTTGCAATATATTTCGTTGAATTCGTTTCATATATATTTAATTTGCGTCATAGTAGTGCTTCCGCTGAAGGAATTTTTTAAGACTATCACTGATTAAAAGTAAGCTTACAAACAAACTTAAAATAGAAACTTGTGAATCCATGCTTTCCTTTTTCAATTTGCTTCAATCAGAGCTGGAAGAATGGACTCTTGGTAAAGAATTAATTACAAAATATAGAATAAGTATTTCTAAAAAGTGATATACATTATCAAAAGTTTTTGTTAAAGTAACTTCCTTTTTTTGACAATATGACTAATATTTGAATATATCTGTGAATTGTTTTTTAGTTTTAACATTGATTTATAATTTAAGTATGTATAATTACTTTTATTTTATTTTAATGTATTTAAGTTTGTGTATTTTTAATTGAAATATTTTTTTCACGAAAAACGACCATATTTTTCTTTAAAATATCCTTTATTGATTCTTTTTTCTTAAATACCCTTTTTATGACACTTTTTCGAAATTGTCAACGGCAATCCTGAGTGGGCCAATAGTTTACCAGAATACATTCTGTCATCAATACGAATACAAACTCTCCTAGCCTCATATTAAGTTTGCTATTTTTTTTCTCCGTCACTCCCCTAGGGAGCATATTGGCTATGTACAAAGCATCCATTGCTTTCAGTTTCTTTAATCACTATAGCTTCCTCCATATGATTTTGCGTAGTGGTGAAGATTCTTGCTAATTGGTGGTGATCTTTACTTTAGCGTTGCAATTTTTTCCCAGTATGTGGCGTGTTTTCCTGATCATTTGTCATCCTCGCCAGAGGTATGCGGGAAGGTCAGGGGGCTTCTTCTTTATTTTTTAGATGGAGGTGTCTGGGGGGAAAAATTGAAGCCTCTTTATTAAACACATTCGAAACCACAATTAAATTTTTCTTCGTCATGTCCTCGGCTGGGGCTCGACCCAGAGTCGTTTGTAATTTTATGATTGCGATCTAACTACTACATAACGTCACCCCCTTGCTAATACTTTTATTAGTTTTTCATAAATTGTAACGGGTATTTTCCTCCTCTTTAGTGTAGTTCTTCTGCATAAAAATATTGCATCCTTTCAATTTACTTCTGACAGACAAAATATTAACAATCTGCTGCTTAGTTTCAAGTGTGAATAAATATTTGTTATTAGTTGGTGGAGCCCGAAAAAATACCATGCTTGCATTTACATATAATTTATTTTTACATATTTTTAAATATTTCCCCCAAAACAGAGCACATCAGCTGATATTAAAATTCAATGTGTATGTGTCTGAATAATAAAATATTTAAATTATTATCAAATAATATATTATTTGCAAAAGTGTTCATTGCACTCATGTCATTATTATTATCCTGTCATTATCATTAAATTTTTTAATTCCAAATTGTTTATTATGTGTACACATTTGTGTGTAGGTTTAACTTACTTTTACATCAGGCATGTGCAAAAGTAAAAATGTAGTTGTGTTAGTGAGAACATGAAAGTTACTCTCTAAGAGAAGTAAAGGTGATGTTTAAAAAATATCAACAAACATCCGCCGCACACGTGCATTTGTCGCTGTTTCAGTAACAACTAGAAGTAAAATCGTATGAACTCTTTTAAATTATTTTTCTGTGCCTACAAAAATATGCGTACACCTCCCACAAATTTGCTTTCATCGGTGTCTCATTGACGACTAAAACAAGATCGTAAGAATACGTGTGAATTGATCGCGAACAATTGTTCTATGAAATGAACATCAATGTTCTACATACATATGAGAGATTAATTTAGTGTACACATTTTATCCTCTGTACACACAAAGCTAGACAGTGGACATCGAAAAAAATACATTGAAAAATGTATGCATGACTCACTTTATACACTAATAACTCTTGAGTGTCCACTTCTGTGCATTATATCTAAATGTGTACATTGAAGACATTAAAGGCATCGAATTAACTTTATATACGTATGCACATTCGTGGTGAAGATACCATTGAATTTGTTTTGTAACTTCATAAGATTAATGTGTGTGTGCGCAGTAAAAGCAAACAGCGTTGCCGTTTTTGGTTATTTCTAACCAAAATGGGTAATTGTTTTTTTTCGATGTGTAGATGTGTACTTTTATTTAAATTTGGTTAGTTTTTTTCTCAAAGTAGAAAAAACAATTAATGAATATTTTACTTCTTTCTAAGGAATTGTATGAGAGATTTGAGTTTGAAATATAGATTATTTTATGCTTTAAATAATATAAAAAAAATACCTTTATTTATTTATTAATACTTCGCTTTGGTGAAATTAAGTGTAAATCAGTACAAACATTTGATTTAATATTAAAATTAATAAAATTGAACTCGGTCCTTCGTACTATTTTTGTATAATTTTTTTGTATAATTTTAGAAAATAATTAAGGCTGTTTGCAGTGCTTTGGAAAGTTGTTAAAAATGTTGAGGTTTTTGGCTAGACTTGTTTTTACCAAATTTCAAGAAAATCCACGTAAATTGGATATACCATTGTGAGAGATCTGATTTATTTTTATACAAAGTTTTGTTAAACCGATTTAATGTATTAAGTTTCTAGAAACCATATCTTGGCGTTTGAGATTTAAAAAGTTTATTATATTTGTGCTGGATTTTGGATTAAATTATCTAAATTCAATTTGGTTGACGTTAGTTTTATGTCTCTAATTCAAAAGTTAAAAAAAGCACTAATATGGCAACTCCCACCCATGTGTTGCTTGCTAAAGCATATACACAAGATGTACACAACTACAGTCATAGCCACACATTAATATCAGATGTACATGCCGAAAGAAAGGCAATGTTTTTAATGTATGGAAGGTGTACAGTGTTTTCAAGGTGTCCATTAAAATTTCTTGTACATTTCTACGATCTCTGATACATATGTATGTATAATGTAAGAAAAATTATGCCGTATATTTATCAAATGTGTGTATATAAATTTTTGAAAATAGAAAAGAAACAGACAAACACTTTAAATTACAGTGTATTATAAATGTTCCAATTGTGTACGCTTTGAAGAAAGTACCAAAGTTTAAATAGTATTTTTATCTAAGTATATAAAAATAATATAATTATATTTATATATATTTACAAATATAAAATACAACAAATTATATATCAAATTATTGACAAAAAGGTTATATGGAGTATAAAGTTAAAATAAATACCATTTTATAAACAGTCAACATACAAAAATTGTTATTTCACCCTGGTTCACTATAGATCAATGTAACCAAACATTTGCGCACAAAATTAAAGTCATTGGAAATATCCTTTACCTAACATTTTTCCTTTTTTTGTTAATCAAAATGTTGGAACTAAGTGGCCCACACCTTGGAAACTAGTCGTTGCTGATCCAATGTACTTTTTAATTGATCTAAGTATTATATAATTGCTTATCTATCATTAGCGTGAAAATGTTTGCTTGTCACTTAAGAATGTATATTAAATTTCATTTTTTAGTTTATTCCTTTTCCTCATCATAATATACGTAGGTGCTATTTTGTATTAAAAAGTATTAATATTTTTTAAAATCGGACACAAAAGGGCAGGTAGTTAAAGAGAAAAGCTGATGGATTGTTTATAATTTGATGACGGTAAGTAAAAGCAAAACAAAGAATACCTTGCTGATACCAACAAAATAAACAGCAGACTCAGTTGTGGATAAGGGTGGATACAATACAAACGTGATGTACTTCAACTGTTTGCAATACACCGAAACTTCAATTGAACCTAGCATACCACAGTGGTACACACTATTAAATACGTGGTGCATGCATTTAAGTTTCAGTAGATGTCTTCTGAAGTCTGAATATATTCCGAAACCGATGGAAAGAAAAGGTCTGGATACATTAAGTGTCCTTAAATACTAAGCTGAAAAAGATCTTCGGCAAAACGAGTAATCTTCGAATATCCACATTTGAATACTATTTATAAGGTTGTGTGTTTTATTTTTCTTTTGAAAACCCAATACTTATATCATGATTACTAATGAGTATGAAAAATACTCATACTAAAATAAATCCGATTAACTCTAGGAAAATCCCTACGCTTTTCAGTCATTGGAATGAAAATAAGCAGTCGTATTCATCCCTAAAATAGCACGACTGGTTGGTTCCGTGTTATTCAAAACCGTGTAATTCGAAACTTGCAATTAATACAATTTTGAAGACAACAAAAAAAAAAAAAACATATCGTTACCTAGAATGTGAAGTAAATAAAAAAATATAACAAATACAAACTATACAATTTATTTCTGTGGGTCGATTTCAAATTAATTAAAGTTCTTTATTATAATCAGTGACCGTTATAGCATTTTTGCTGCTAAATTTAGCATTTTCTATTTTGATTTAGCAGTAAATTTTCCATTTAGCATTTAACATCTCTCTTAGCATTTTTCGTAATTTTAATTGGCATTTTTTAGCTATATAAAATTTTAATAATCTATATAAAATTTTAATAATTAATACAAATATTTCATTGAATATTGATAATTAATGTCTGCAAAAATTTTGCTGATTATCATAAGAATTTTAAATGCTTGGAAATAATATAAATAGATATTAAAAAGTACAACCTCGAAGGTCTGGGAAACTCAAAACTCTATGAGCCCAATGAGGAAGATCTGATCATAGTTTCCTCTAGGCCACCTAATATGATAAGAGGCAGTTGGCAGGCTACAAACGCTCTCTTTGGTACATCAGAAAGTTGGATGGTATGAATTCATCATCTATGACTGTCAGAGAAAAGCATTTGCAGCGAAAACATACCTACCATATTCAGAAATATGACGTAACGTTGTGAACTCAGGCCAATTGTTGTGAAGGTCAAGCCAACCAAGTTGGATAAATTGGAGGAGCACTAGAAAAACCGGGACTCAGACCAGCTCTTTATTGAACACGATCACCGCCTCGGAGGCTCGCTATGTATCTCCCTCACCATCCAAAGGGATTACATCGGGGCCAAAGAAAGGTGATGATTAATACGGCAGGATGAAATTTACTCGCAAAACACATAAGGTGCTGCCTGCAACATCCTTGCATCGAGGAACTGCTACAGACATCAATGGTCAAGCAAGTGAACCTAGTATTACAGCACTTGCAACCTGACGGTGGTAGCGCTAGAGCGACGGGGTCTACCAGCCCTGCCGTATTTACACTGGTTAAATGGTGAAGTACAACGGGCCATGATCGCATCATAGGATGTGATGCTAATGTCCGGGAGAGCTCGGGTATTAACAAAATAAGTGAGTATTTATTTCGATATCTTCTATCAACTAACCTCAGCGTTTGCAAGAGCGGTGTCAAACCAACGATTTTCAGTAGGACCAGAGAGCAGATCATTAATATTATGTGGTAAGGAGCACTCATTCGACTAGCATTCGAGATTGGAGGGTGTCGTTTGAGTGTTCTTTTTCAGATCACAACAGGATACTGCTTATAGAGGAATTCACACTTGATAGATTAGGTCCCTTCAAAAATCCAACTGGACCAAATTCAGCGACCTTGCTGCTGTAATACAACTCCCTGAAATGGGTGAGTTGAGTGATCTGGAAGATTCAGTGGGTTTTCTGACTAGATCATTGAGGGAGCCTTTCCTAGCTTGGTGTAGAGAGCGGAAGGGACCTAAGAAAATTCAGTAACCACGATGAAACCCTAGGCTAACGCAGCTCAGGGGAGAATGTAAAAAATTGTTCAACTGGGCAAAGAGAGATCAGGATTGTGGGCGCTGGGACGAACGTCCTGGAAGCTTTAACAATTTCAAGAGGGTGACCAGAAGGGCAAAGAAGAAATCAAGGGAGCGTTTTTGTGGGTAATTGGAGAATATCACCGAGGAATCGCGTCTGAGAAGGGTTTTATCCAAAGTACCATGCTCACCAAGATTCCTAATTAGGCCTGATGCCAACTTTACTGAGAGGTAGCAACGAAACTTTAGAACTGTTGGTGAATACTCATTTACCGGGTTGTAGAGAAGTTGAAAACAATGACTCGCAATCTGAGTTTCTCGCGGCTTCTCGGACCAAACCAAGCGATCTAGTTTGCTCCGGGCGGTGTCTTCTCTTAAGCCCTATAAATAACCAGGGCCAGAAGCATTTCTCTAGCACTGCTCCAGAGGTCGAAATCGTTTATCATGCCATGGCTGGTTAGGATTTTTAGGGGTAGCCTAGAAATGGTGTTCATCCTTAAGATGGTGAGGATAAACCATGCTACCGCAAAGCATTGTACACCAATCGACTTTTGTGGGGCAAAACATGCAACCTCAGGGGAAGGTCAGTGGAAGAAGCCCTACGTGACGTTTTTGGGACAATTGAGAAAACGCTTGACAGGAAGGCATATGTTGTGGTATCCTTTTTGGATGTTTAGGGTGCTTTTTAATGTGAATAAATCCTCAATAGTCGATGCTCTGTATGATTTGAGTGTTGACCGGAGGATATCAACATGCTTAGTAGCAGGTCCATTACTTCCAGTTTGGGTATGGCCAGAATAAGGCCACGCTAAGCGAGCTGATGGAATCATCGCTCGGCGTTCTTATGACTTGGGCGAGGCAAAATGATATGTGGCATAGTCCTGCGAAAACCGGTTCTGTTTACCACACGGTATAAGATACCAGAGCTTAGGCCGCCAAAGTTGGGCGTCATTACTCTGAAATTTTCGAAGGAGACTAAGTACCTGAGCATTAGTTTAGACTCGAAGTTCTCGTGGAGACATAATGCTGAGAATGAGAAAGGAAAAATGTGCCTTCTACATTTGTAGGAGGGCCTTTGAGAAAAAATTGTGTCTTAGACTTAATATCTTATATTGGATGTACACCGCTGTCATTAGACCAATCCTAACCTATGGCGCTCTTGTCTGGTGAAATGCGGTGGATATTGGGTCACAGCTGGTCGTTCTGAATAGGGTGCAGAGGCTAGCCTGTCTGGAGATAATGCATACCACCCATTGATATTTTTGCCAAATGTTTCCCTGCAAAGTTGGCACTTAGACTCAGGGAGTCGGGTGGACAAAGGCATGTTCGCATTGGACACGGTACCATCCTACAGGAAGTGGGTGGACCGATTTTAACGCGTCGGACAGATTGGGCGATACCTACTTTGAACTTCGGTAGAGCTTACCATGGCAGTATACCTTCTAGGGATGAGTGGGCTGCTGGGTTTGTTCTTCGAGTTGACGCTGTCGCTGTCTATATCGATGGCTTGAAGACGGAAACGGGTACAGGGTCGGGCTTCTACGCTGATGATCTAGACCTCAGGGTCTCTCTCAGATAGCGTTGCAAGACGTACTGTTTTCATCAGTACATATACTGATTTTTGTAGTTTGCACTGGTTTATGCATAACATGTAAATCAATACGCAAATGTACTAATTTTTCATTTTTGTACTGCTTTTGAACTGACTTTTATTTCCGAAATTTCTTCAGCGCGTAAAATTGTATTTTATTGTTGCTTATTCTCTTTAAAAACCCCATTGAAGTATTTGTGTAGCTATAAAAAACAATCAAGATTCAATAGATTTTGGTTGTTGGTGTCAAGTTCATATTTGTTGTCAATATTTTGCTGTTTTAAGTTAATCTGTTGATTAGGTTTCGTTTCATACTTTTTTTATTTTTTTGAAACAGCGGAAGTCTAATTTAATCCAGAACAACTTCATAAGAATATTGCTAGCCAATGTCACTATTAAATGGGACCTTTTTGTTCTAAGCCATAGATATAAAGCTGAATAAGTAATTAGAAAAAGATAGCTTAGTAGTTGTTAATTTTTTCTAGATAACCAAGTGATTTCAGGACAAATTACTGCAACAAAATAATTAAAACCTTTAAATGTTAGATGTATAAATAGGACCTTCTGTAACAACTGTAATAACTTGAATACAATTAAGAAGACCTCATGCCACATTGCCTTTGACATGGACTGAAACCGAGCTCTAACGGGTTCAGCTTACAATCTTTCCACAATTTGAAGTAAAAAGGGAATTTCAGTTTTCTGTTCAAAAATTTACAAGTGGAAATATAACAGAATTTTATAGGAGAACAATATTTTGTTCTACAGAGGGCGATGAAGATTTGCTCGAACAAATTCTTAAAACGAAGGAAAGAAAAGTATGTAAATCAAATTCTTTAAATGTAAATGTCCACGGTTTGATTGATAGCTTATTTAAAAATGAAATTGCAATGTATAAAAAATATTCGAGACTGGCAAAATAAAAAAAATTATATTTTTGGGAGCAACATTATATTCTCATTACATGCTACGCCAGTAAATGTCGAAACGGCTTTCTCAGCCTTTAGCTTTATTTTACCCCCACAAATTTTAAAGAAGAAAAGTTAAAAAATATATTCATTATAAAATTAAACGAAAATTTCTTTGAAAAATAAATAAATTGCGTACTCATAAAACATTTGTACTTTAAAATTTTGAACCCAACCCGACCCTGAATCGCACCAGAACCTGAACCTATTTCTTACACGTTTCAGTCCCTGGTATAGATACAAATATGGTTTTTGTTCTAAATGAATTGCGTAATAATTTTTTATTGAATGTAATAACTTTTCTGGTATGTACTGATTTCTTTGAATTCAAATGTGGCAACCCTACTCTCAGACTACCCGACGATTGCACTGTTTTTCAGATGGAGGTCTGCGCTAACTGTCGTTGGCAGTTAAGTAGATAATTTTCTGAACTAATTCTTATGTTTTTTAAGCTTTCAATTTAATTTATTAAAATTCGAATGTTCTTTTTATTACACATACTAGCTAAAACCCGGCATGCTTCGCTACACCCATCATAATTTTATCTTAAATGTTATTTGAATTAAATTTTTAATTTTTTTCACCTTTTGTTCACTTTTGGTCCAAATCCAAATATTTGCGATAGTCTATAGTTTCTTCCAGGAAGACACTGCAGAATCTGGCTTTCAGCTGTATATAGTCTTCAAATAAACACACATTCATTTTTGTATATAAGATACATGTATAGTTAGCTTTTATCCAGTGCGCTTTCGGGAATACACGCTTTTGGCTAATGTGGATAGATAACGGTGCTTTACTTGTATTTAGTATGAATGGAAGGCGCATAACCACTTATCTAATTCACCCAGTTACTGGCTGATAATGTGTATTGGTTACCACTTTGTTGAACTTACTTTGTATGTCAGGTACCACGCCCACTTGTCCAATTCCGCCCATTTTTTTGCTGCTGCTTTATATTGATGTTGAAGTTATTTGGACCAAATACTGAAACTTTATCTTTAACCGTACTCAAGAAATAAATAAATAAATATTGGTTTATATGAGAGGCACCAAGCTCTTTTTTCCAGTTCTGCACAGTTTTTGACTGATGATTTTTGTTGACTTTAAAGTCATTCAGACCAAATTCAGAAGCTTTTGTTTTAACCGTACTCAAAACATTTATTTATTTATTTATTCATAAGTAATTACAATAGTAACTAAAGGGGGATAATACTCGACTCGAAGGTGGTTTTAATATGTGATTATTTACAACATGCATGATAAATTCAAAAATAATTAAATTTTGTGTTGGAGTTTGAGTATGAATTTATAAATTAATTCGATATTTCATTTAGTTTTTTTAGAAATTCTATTGGCTGAACCGAACCAATCATTTAGGATGTAGAATATGTTAAGGTGAATGTTACATCTTTGTTGACCTTGGGCTTTCTTCGCACTGTGTTTATGGATTCGTAGGTGTGTTCCTATTCGGACCAATTCTGATTTAAAAAGCGTAAAAGGTTATAATAACATTTAGTAAGTCTCTGGGTTCATGTGCCGCTGGAGTAGTACTTAGGGCGAATCATACAGCGTGTTTTGTAATTGTCGAAGGACTCTCGGCGGATATGATGTATTTGGACGAGTTCATGATGACGAATTCAATCGCCTTAAGTATTGCTGACGCTACCGCTGTAAAATTAATACAGTATTCGTCAATAAAGCCACAGTTGATTATGTTGCTATTCTGCACTACTGCGTAGATGGTGAAGTTGGTGGACTTGAAGCCATCAGTGAAAATATACTTCCAGCCAAGATTTGATAAATTGTCAAATATGTTGCGAAAGGCTTGTTTGTTAACCGATAGAGAAGTGGCAGATTTAGATTTTCTGACTAAAGTGTCTATAATGTTCGTGCATTTTAGCTTCGGAGTTCTGGTAGATTTAATTATATTATTGATTTCCTGAAAGAGAATTTGATTCTTGCTTACCACAACTTTTGGAATTAGTTTGTATAGGAGATGTAAAATCCGGTTATGGATGGACGGCCTGCCAGCTTCAGTTAGGATATTTACTATGCGCTAGTACGAAAGGCACCAATACTTCGTCGTACGATAGTATTTTAAGGAGCATTGATTTTACTTATATTGCATTTTGAACAGGAACCATATATGAGTAGAGCGTGGTCTATTTTTGAAAGACTCATGCAGGGAGTAATTTTAATCATTGTTGATAGATGGATACTGAAGTGATTTGATGTAAGGATTTTATAATATTTAGCCTTGAATTAAGTTTATTTCCTTAGTGTAAGCAATGCTCTATATAGGTGAGTTTCTTATCAAATATTACCACTAAAATGTTCAATTGATGACTACTTCAATTTTCTGGTTATTATATTGAATGTTGCTTGTGTTACATTATGTTTCCGGCAAATATGAAGAGGTTTACACTTTTCAATCGATAACTTAGCTCCGGAGGTCAGACCCCAATTTTAAATTGCTTTTAAAACATTTAAAAGGAAGATTTCATTATATCATTGCTAATGTGAATAGAAAATAGTATTGCATCATCAGCATATATGGCATGCTGTAAAATGTTGTCTTGAAATTAATACACTTAGTTAAATACAATAATGAAAAACACGACGGATAACGGTGAGCTCTGAGGTATACCATTGAGTAGGGAAAAAATAATGGAGTTATGATTATTTATTCTGACTTTGATTTTTCTATTCATTAAAAAAGATTTTATAAAGTATTACATGTCTTAACATATGTTCCACTCTCTTAGTTGTAATATTACAACGTGGATGCCGATCATATAAAAGGCTCTTTCAAGGCTCGATTGAAAGTACATTAACATGGTTTTTGTTGAATAACGCATTGTAAATGAAATGTTGAAGGTACAAGTGGATGTCGTCTGCTCCCTGTTTTCTCATAAACGCAAACTGGTTGGGTGTAATAAAATTATTGATCTTTAGAAACCACATTAAGCGTCGGGCAATGATTTTTTCTAATATTTTGCTAATACATGGTAAGAGCGATATAGGCCTATAACCATCCACTTCATAGGGGTTTTTGTTTGGTTTTTGTATTGGTACTGTTGTTGCACATTTCCAGGCTTGAGTATAGATATTGGTTGACCGAATATTATTGCATACTTTAAGCATGTGTTGTTTCATTTATAGGCTTATGTTTTTGAGTATTGGGTAAGAAATACAATCCTCCCCAGGTGTTTTACCTTTGGCTGACTTAAGGGCTTCATCTAGTTCAGTGATGTTTATTGGCTTTTGAATTTTACTGGAATGAATGTTAAGCATGTTAGGGTTGTAAACGCTGTTTAAAACAGTAGTCTTTGTTTCTTGAAACAGTGAGATAAAATTACCATCGGAAGTTTTTTCGAACCAACTTTTGGCAAAAAAGTTGGCAATATTATCCCAAGAATAAAGTAGACTGCCACCATTGTAAATGTACTTCATAGTGTTAAATGGATTACCATCTGTAATTCGTTTGATATCATCCCACATTTGTCGCGGTGCTGAGTTGGGGTTAATGTTTGAAGAAACTCTTTTAATGCATGCTGCTTTGCTTTCTGTAACGGATTTTCTAAATAGAGCATTGCACTTTTTGTATAAGATTAAGTTTTCAGTAGACCTTATTCGTTTAAAGTTATGTCAGAGTTGCTGTTTTTCGTTTCTTAAAGATTCCAGATTGGGATTCCACCAGGGGATATGACGTTTAGTTTTTCTATGTTTAGTTTGCGGTATATATTGGTTAGCAGCCACTTTTATGCATTTAGTAAGGGCTGCAGCTTGCTGGTTAATGTTGGGAGCCATTTTAATGGTGTTAAGGTAAGTATCGTAAGTGTAATAGAAGCTAGGCCAATTAACCAGATCAGTTTTGAATTTGGCCTTCGTTAATATGATAGTTTGCTATCGTTCTTAACAATTTCAATAAGAAAAGGAAAATGGTAGCTACCGTAGAGGTTGTGCATAATTTTCCGGGTGCAAAAAGGAAAAATAGTGGTGGAACAAAAGGAAACGTCAACATGAGTAAAAGTATTGTGAGTAGAAAAGTGTTCAGGGGAGCCAGAGTTTAATATAATAAGATCTCCGTTCAGTATAAAATTTTCAAATACTTTTCCACTTGGGTTTGTTTCAGTAGATCCCCAAAGAGTGCTCCAAGAGTTAAAGTCTCCTGTGATTATGACAGGTTGGCAAACGAAGTTCATTAATGTTTGCAAAGTATGCGCTGATATTCGTTCTTGTGGAGTTATATACGTGTTCACAAGTGTAAATTTCCGATCGATGTCAAATTGGATAGCTAAAGTGTTAGAACTTCAAACAGAGTAAACAAGTTTGTGTGGGACTGATTTCTTTATCAATAACCTTACACCTTGTTTAGCGTGACTATTAATAGAGGCGTTGTGGAAGAAAGCATTGTATTGTTTTGGGTAGATAGCGTTACTTGAATCGAAGGGTATATGGGTTTCCTGTAAAGATAGTATGTCTGGGTTAAGGTCTTTTAGTAGGATATCTAGTTAGTGATAATTATTCATTAGTCCGTCCATATCCCATTGTATGATTTTTAAATTCATATTACAAATGTAGGGTAATTAATTATCTTCATCAAGAGCCACAACATCTTCATCATCATTATTAATTATTTATTAGTTGATATATTTGTCTGTAATTTTAAAACATTGCTCTGAGTCAGTTTAGGAGTTTCCTTTTGTTTCTTTATGTTGCTTGTTGTTGGGAAAGCGGGAACGTAAACGTATAAGCCGTAAATGTAGTCGTGTCGGCTGATCGCTTTCGTTATATGTAAAGCTATGAAAGTGCTTACTTGACCGTAATTAAACTTAACTGTAACGTTCCAATCTATTGAAAATAGAATTTGACGGCAATGTTACGTGACATCTTTTTTTTTATATATAAGACCAGCACCCAGGGGATGGCACTACTCATACAGTGCATTGTGCTGGTACTAGGAAAATAGGTTATTGGAAGGAGGACAGAGGGAGTAGTGTTTATGGACGTTAGATTTAAATTTACTCATGTCGTAAGTGGCAGCAAATACTTTCGCTGGAAGATTATTCCACAACCGAACAGTGCGACTAAAGAACGAATTCTCCCTATAATGTGTTGTGCGATTTACTGGACAATCAACTACAAAGGGATGCGCTCTACAAGAAATACGAGTACTACGTAAAAATAATGATTTTTGGGAATTAATTCCTTAATTTCGTTAGAACACATTCCGTTATAGTACCGATAGAACAATGAAACACACGCCACATTGCGACGGTGCTCCAATGAATCGATAGAGTTGGCTACCCTACCGTCATTGATGAGCATCTTCGCCCTCTCCTGTACGCGGTCGAGAAGCTCCAAAATAGACTTTGAAGCACCGGTCCATACATGAGTGTTGTATTCCATTTTGGGACGGATATAGGTCTTGTAAATATTAAGGAGATCAGATGGGGTGAAGTATTTCTTGCACCGTCTCAAAAAACCAAGGCACTTGAATGCTTCTTTCGACACTTCAAATATGTAATCATTCCAACGAACGTCACTGTGAATTCTCATGCCCAGAACATCAAGAGCATCTGATTCCTCAATATCCACATTACCCATTGACACAGATGACAGCACACCACCACGCCTGTGTGTTAAAAAACAACATTGAGTCTTACGTGCATTAAAATCGACCCTGTTCGCACGACCCCACTCGGAGACATTCACCAGGTCACTTGTGAGTGAGGCGTTCATACTCATCCTTCTTACCCCAACCTCCAAAATGCTCGGTCTACGATCAAAAGAATATGAGTGACAAATGTTGCTGTCATCCGCAAAATAGTAGATAGGATTAGAAGTGAGAAGAAGAAAGTCGTTAAGAAATATTAGAAAAAGAGTAGGAAAAAGAACAGAGCCTTGCGGTACCCCTGAGTTTACCCTGAACTCGTCAGATGAGACCCCATCTATAACCTCATATAGAGCGATTTCTGAGAAAACTCGATATAAATCGACAGAAGTGACTACCGACACCAAAAGCATTAAGTTTCGAAATGAGAGCCTCGTGCCTCTGAGATATCCAGGGCCACAACCTTACTCTCGCCAAAACCATGAATGGACTTGTTCCACTTCTCCGAGAGCAACTCCAGCAGGTCACCAGTAGAACGGCCCTTTCGGAAACCGTACTGACGATCGCTAAGTAAATCGTTGGACTCCAGATATCCCACAAGGTGGTGATTAATCATACTCTCCATAACCTTGGAGAGTGCGGAACAAATTGCTATAGGACGGTAGTTCTCAGGGTTACTAGCCTCGCCCTTTTTGGGGATTGGCGTTATATTAGCAACCTTCCAGCAAGATGGAAAAATACCGGCGCGATATGACGCACTGAAAAGGGAAGCTAATGGAAGCGCAAGCGTCGAAGAGCACTGCTTCAGGACCAGTGCTGGTATGCCATCCGGCCCAGAAGACTTGTTGACGTTGAGATTTGCAAGGACCCTTTTTGTCAAGCAGTGATGGGCTGTTTGTATGTTGAATGTTATCTTGGTATTTGTCTTTTTTGTGGTACCTACATTTTTTGTTAAATACATAAAATATTAAACATATTTATTGTTTCAAATAAGCTTTTTTTGTGTAAGATCTAATAAGAGCATTTGTGTATATGTTTCTTTGTAGCAAAAGTTATAGGTTAGTATTGTGTGAATTATATATTATGCATGTATATTATGCATGTATATAGTACGTTTATACTAAGGATTGCAAAATTATTGTACATACAAGCGTAGATAATATAAGTAAAAACACACATAATAGATAATATAAATAACAATCAGAATAAAAAATATAAAGGTATATTTATAAAAATAAATATAATACATTGTATATATTCAGTAATGTATGCATATATGTGGAAAACCAGAATTATAATCTAATTACATACAAACGTTATTCTATTGTTCTGGTTTTTCGACCTTTATTAATCAAATATTAATAACTATTTAAGCCTAATATATTTTTAAATAAAAATGTGTTTACTTTTTTATCGATATTTCGCTACTTCTTTATGCAGCTTCGGCAGAAAATATGTAATTAATTATATTTATTTCTAATAAATTACATATAGATGTATATATTTATTGATACGAAAATAAAATAATTTTTACTTAAAAAACCTTAAGCTTCAGATATTATTAAAATGTAAACATGAAGGTTTAAAGTAATGTCTTAGTACCATTTCAACAATTTCCGTACTTCTTTCACATAATTGGGATGGGAATGTTAAGGTCTATTGTTACTCTTTTTTTTTTTTGGTACTTACATATTTTGGTAAATATATAAAATATTAAATATGTTTATTGTTTCAAATTAGTTTTTTCTTTCCCTTTTTTTGTGTAAAATCTAATAAGAGCATTTGTCAATCGTATGTGTTTCTTTGTAGCATAAGTTATAGGTTAGTATGAATTATATATTATTATGCATGTACGAGTATATAGTACGTTTATGCTAAGGATTGCAAAATAATTGTACGTACAAGCGTAGATAATATAAGTAACAGTACTGCTGCTATCTTATATTCGTTTTTACTCTTACCACTCCTGTAACAAGCTTCACAGTTACGTGGCAATCTTTTCATGTCACAGCCTCTTTGCTTCTCAGTGCCATTATGTCCAACCACATTTGTATTACGGCGTTAATTTATTTGTTTTTTGCTGTGTATACCTAAGCCCATATTATGTGACTCTTCGCTATTGGTAGGGTGATAGTTACGAAATGTTTCGGGTTTTCTATAGCTAGTGTTTTTTCCATTTTTCATACCTCCATGGTGACGCAAATCTTGCGCTTCTGACCGGTTATAGCTGCAATGAAGTCTTCCTTGGTATTAACGGTTTTCATGCTATACACTTTATTTACTTGTGACTCGGATATCTCGCGAGCGGTCTCCTGTGCCAGTGCAAACACCACAGTCTCCGCAAAGGTTGCGCAGTACACACCGCATATTAATATCAGGGTCTCTGATACCATTGATGAATTCTTCGGTCTTAATTTGCTCTACTAGTTGGTGGTCTCCCCTGGATAACTAAGCTGCACCAACCTCTCGACCACAATTGCAAAAGCCTGTAGTGACTCATTAGCCTTTTGCGTTCGGCACCTTAACTCCATGCGGTACGAATCGCATCTGTACACCTCGCCAATTTTACGCTGTAGCGCCACCATTAAGTTGTTGTAGTTGTTTCTGCAACTGACTGCATGGATTCTAAAATTTCTGCTGCAGCACCTTTTAACGGCAAAATTATTTTTAGGGCTTTCTCTTCATCGTCCCATCAGTTTCTACTGGCAACTGTGTCATATTGGAATTTAAATACGGATAGGGGTGAGCAAGGTGAGCATTTTATGTACGCAATCCCCTTCTGACACCAATGTTTCGTTTTAACCTTCTTAAAACCTTTGAGTTCCTTTAAGTCACGTTAAAATAAAATAAACACCGCTTTATTTTGTCGTTTTACAGTTTTTATTTATTCCACTGTAATTTGTATAGTGTTTGTCTTAATACTTAATATTCTTGTATACAACACTTTTGTTTCCGTTTTTACACAACTTTATTTATTGACAGCCAAACGATAACTAACTAACTTGTAGGTAAAACAGCCCCTTTATATACTTAATTGCCTACACTTTGGAAGGTTCGGAAAATATTGACTATCTTTCATTTCCATATCCGTTAATTCAAATGTAATGTAAAGATGGTCGATTTGGCAGTGCTGCCCAAATTAACAGGGTGACACATATCTACCAAATATACCATATATTTGTAATATTTTATTTTCGTAACAATATTGTTACGATGCCTTTTTGTGTTTATAAAGTTATTTTAGACCATTTGAATTAACGTAGATAAGTCGAAGATTCGTGTCTGTACTAGAATACTCGAAACTAATGATGAAATACTATAAAACTACACTTTTAAAGCTCTTCAAATTTGGTTGTGTTTTTTTGTGGCTCTTGAAAAACATATATATATATTTTTTTTTGTAAACGCAAAAACACAAATTTTATTGATTTTTGCTCATTTTGTTTTCAAACTAATGTGCTGCTCTTCTAGTTTTTTGTAAAGATAGTCGTTAAACTTTATTTATATGTATACCCGCATGGTAATAAGCAAAAAAGATACATATATAAACAAGAATAAAATAATGTAAAAAATATAAACAACAACAAATATACACATAGATAAAAATTAAAAATATATACATACATACATGCATAAACATATCTGATACAATACAAGAGTCAATAGGCATAAAAAACTTCATACAAAATACATACATATATCACAATTATTAAAACAATCTAAAACATAAAGTAAACAAATAAAATAAGAATAGAACAAAAATATAAACAATACGTATAACAATAACAATAAATAAATTTCCCGCCCATTGCATTCACAATAATCAAAACAGCTATTTCAATCAAGTTGTACAATTTATTTATCAAGTGGATGTGCTGCGTACACGGTTGTATTTAATATAACCTTAATTTACAAATAGATAAATTATCTTTAAAAACTGTAAATCAGTAAGATAAATCTAAAGTTGTTCTGCTAACAAAAGTGTTGGTAGTACTTCGAACAATCGTTATTTCGAATAAACATAATACTTTTAACATCCTAACTAATGTACAACCTACGAAAAGACAAAAAAGCCAATAAAATCAATAATAGAAGTGCTACTAAATCTAAAGTAAAAATAGTAACAACATTACGAACACGCAATCTACTAATGGTTTACAGTGGTTACCATCGACTATGGGAGCTCTTCCGAATACACCAAGTAGTGGTCGCTTAAATGATATTCATCAAAACGTCACAGCTAGTTCGTCGCGTTTTTCGATGGTAGATTAACCGTTCAGACTACTAAACTGCGTGGATAACAGATTTGAGAAGTTTACTGAACAGATTTTGCGCACAATAAACAAACTTCAAGAATTTAGAAAGGATCTGTTAAACAACTTTCGTGAAAAATACATAGTTCTTGTGAACAAGCTGATTGCAATCAATGAAAGGGTTACTATTTTGGAAAATAACTCTGGGGAATTAGGGGGAAATAAAAGCCCTGAAATGTAAATGAAAACAGCAGGAAAACTACCCTGCTTAATTAGAACTTAGAATAATTGAAATCCATTTTAAGGGGAGGATAAAAACCTTGATAGAATTTTTGAGACTGTTTGTAATGTCATCAGAAGTCGTAAGCCAAATTCGAAGTCAATTTACCGGCTGAATAATACTAGCAATAAAAATCAACAGAACTCGAAGGACGCCGTAATAATTGTTAAGTTTTGGTCCACATATGATAGAAACTTTTTCCTTAAATTCCTAGCAAGCTATAGAAAAACTAATAAGGGTTTTGCTTTCCGCCTTGGGGACATTGGCTGTAATTCGGATAAGAAGTTCTATCTAAATGAAAACCATAGTCCAAATTCAAAATCTTGCGAGCTGCCAGTTTTTTAAAGAAGAGAAAACTAATAAATTCTGCGTTTACTATGCGTGGTTCAGTCTATATAAGACAACAATTCAACAATGATCCGATGCTAATAGATGAAATTGAAAGTCTAAATCAGTTTTTTCCAGATCATGATGAACAACTTATCGGCAGTGGTAATCCTTTATCAATTTAATATAATGAATTTCTTATATATTATAAACTTGCTTATTATAAATTTAGAATTTTTACTTATTGCTCCTTTTTTTTATTTTTTGCTTCTTTCTTCATAAAATCAAATG
This sequence comes from Wohlfahrtia magnifica, assembly GCA_023159175.1. Taxonomy (NCBI): domain Eukaryota; kingdom Metazoa; phylum Arthropoda; class Insecta; order Diptera; family Sarcophagidae; genus Wohlfahrtia; species Wohlfahrtia magnifica. The sequence goes on from JAKWBJ010000271.1 coordinate 79,101, forward strand.
AGCCCAAATCAGAGTTACATACTTATAATACTTATTATATGGATAATTGTCAAAATTTTGAAAATCATATAACCTCTTGTGTTGCAAATCTTTTGATAAATGTATTCTGGCGATGATAATGTTGCTTCAAGAGACAATGCCTATTAAATGCTTCATATTTAGCGAGACAGAAAAAGGGACTCAGCATTGTGGCCGTTAATGCACAAAGTTTGCACTGCAAAATTGATCAGTTTAGGTATTTATTCGTTTCAGCCGGTGTGGATATAATTTGTATCTCGGAGGCTTGGTTTTCTTTAGACATACATGATTCAACTTATAACCTGGAAGGTTTAAGATTATTTCGATCTTATAGAACAGTTATCGTCAATTGTATTGAGACTAGAACGAATGGTGGCGGTGTTGCAATGTATGTAAGATTTGGCATTAATATGCAGTAAAGCTGAAATCGGTTGCCGGTAGTGAAATTGAATACTTATTTTTGGAAGTGATTGCTGAGCGGAACCATAAGATTCTTGTTGGAAGTGTCTATAGGCCTCATAGGGACACATGTGTTGACTCTTTTATTAATGTGTTAGAGAATATATCTGTCCAATATGCGGACATTGTTACTATTGGAGATTTCAACAACAACTGATTAAGGGGCAATCCACTTATTGATCCGATGTTGTCTCTCGGCTTAACACCAGTGAACATAGTCACACCAACACATTTTCATAGGCAGTCCAGCTGATCTAAATGATCAAATGTCCTTTCTACAGTATAAGGTAAATTATTTATTTGATAGATGTGTGCCTTTGAGGACAAAACGAGTCAGTGCGGACCAATAACTCTGCGAGAATTAAGACCTTGATAAGGGAACGCAATTTGGCTCACGCCAGATGGTGGAGACTTAGAACTCCTGAGTTTCGAAATATTTCGATCACGCAGAAGAGAAGTAGTTAACAGCATTGGGGAATCAAAATGCCTATTTTAACGAAAAAAATTCTCCTCGGCAAGGGACAGCAGATCAAAGTGGAGGGAAATCTGGAAAATTGGTATCGTGCAGGATAACAGATCTTCTGGCGAAATTGATGCTAATATGGATGAATTGAACGACGAATTTTTGAATATTAGCATCTCTAAATCCACTTACAATGTATGTGCTAATTTGTGTTCAGCTCCAATCGAAAATACATTCAGTTTTAGTTGTGTGAATCAATGCAATGTTTTTTTAAGCTTCTCTTATGTAAAATCTAAGGCTAATGGTGTTGATGGGGTAAATCCCACTTTTCTTGGAGTAATTTTGCAGAGACTTCTTTCATTTATCAGCTATCGAAAATTATTCAGATTCCGAAGCCGAATAATGATAACAGGCCCATTGCGATTCTTCCCTTTCTTTCAAAAGTTATGGATAATATTATAAGTAGACAAATTAATGAATACTTGAAACAATCGAACCTTTTATGTGATAGGTAATCAGGTTTTGTAAAGGGTAGAAGTGGTGTCACGGCGCTTACGGATGTGATTGAAAATTTGAGGGCTGATCTTGACAGAAGTATGGTTTCATTTTTAGTTCTTTTGGATCAAAGCAAAGTTTTTGACACAGGTGATCACGCAATTTTGGTGATGTACCTTGAAAAACTTTTTTATTTTTCGCCAACAGCCTTTAAACTTATGGCGATGTGCAGATTTACAAAAGTTGCATGGCGAATGATGTCCATCTCTGCGTGGGCAATATAAACATCGATCTGGCTAATATTAACAAGTGGGCTGCGAACAATGGAATATGCGTCAATCCTTCCAAATCTAAGTGCATTGTTATTAACAATAGGAACATAACTCTGGATACTGACATTATGATGAGAATAGTGATAATATTATTGAATTTGTAAGTTACTGCAAAAACTTAGGAGTTATTTTCAACAATCAGCTTACATGGTCTAACCATATATCGACTGTAGTCCTCATACCTGTCCTCATGTATGGGTGCGAGATATACGCAAACTGCTCGGGCAACGATTTTAATAAACTCAATGTTGCTTATAATAATGTGGCCAGATATTTATAATTAATAGCACGAGCTTTGCTAATCTTCTGAAATTTAGGACTTTTATCTTCCTACATAAAATATTAATTTCTAAGCAACGAGTTTATCTTTTTAAGGTTTTAAGATTAGGCAGGTCTAAACGGGAAAGAACATTAATTCAACAGAAACATCGGGGACTTCCTCACAACGTCAGTTTCCCATTCACAGCAGTTCTCTTTGGAACCAACTACCGAATCAAATTCAAGCAATTGACAACGCAACCAGGTTTAGGAATGAACTTTTGATGCATTTCGTGTGATTAACTTATTAGGTAGTTTTGTATACGTACGTAACTCTTGATTTCAATTTTTTTTTTTTTTTTTTTTTGGAAATGTTATTTTATCAAATTTTAATTCATTTACCTTAATCGCTGATGATTATACTTTTGATTTCAGTAAGTTTAATTGGGAAACTAGTTCCATTTTTTATTTTTAATTTTGTTAATAGTCTATTATGGAAATATATGATTTTTAGTTTGTAATCCTCATCCTTTAATTTATAAGATATCGATCTTGTTGTGCTATACTCATTACATAAATAAATAAATAAAAAAAAATAAATTATAATAAATAAAAAGATAGCGCATTGCGGTTGATGAGTTAGTGATCATTTGGCTGTCAATAAGTAAAGTCGCGTTCAGGCGTAAATAAAAAGTGTTGTGTAAGCAAATTTGCTGTATTAAGACATAGTGTGTAAAAGTTATAGTGGAATAAATAACAACAAAAAAGTGGTTCAATTTTATTTTAACGCAATTCAAACGAACCCAAACGTTTTAAAAAGGTTGAAACGTAACAATATGTATATGCAATGTATGTATGTACTAATGTATTAATATTTACAATTTAACGTATGCCTTATTAAAAATATTTACATACATATGTATGTATGTACAAAAGACTGGAAGTGCTTAACCAATTAAACTCCAAACCATGATGAAACTTCCAGTAATCAATTTTGACATTTATCGACATAAATAAGATTTAAATGAAAAAAAATAAAATAAAATAAAATTGCAAATAATTTTTTATCTACAAAATAACAATTTTATACATATGTTGATAAAATTGTGTATTGGTGCTTCTTAAAATTGCTTTTAATGCTTTTATTATTTATAAAGAAATCCAACAACACGTCAATTAGATTTTGAACCCAAATGTAAACGTCAGTTCCAATTTTTTAAAAAATGTTAAACGGTGTAGGCATGAAACTTGATTAAAGTAAATGTTGCGTATGCGTAAAGCTGGGCCTTAACAAGTATTAATGTGTTTTTTATATACCACATGCCAAATTTTTTACGTTAAACAAACATTATTTTGGTGTTGTTTTATGTTAATTTTGTTTTATTTAAGCAAAAAATAGTATTAATGGGGATATTATAAAAACAAAAACCTTAAACTCATAGATTAATTGGGAAAACTGCTTTATTATTTTTTAGCAGTTTAATTTTTTTTAGCTATTGTTTTAGCAGTAAGCATATTTAAGATGTGGCTACACTGATTATAATTCGATTCCAATTCCGTATTAATTTTTCTGTTATCAACTTTTTAATTTCAAAAAGCACTAAAGTCGAGAAAAAAGCGCGTAATTAAAAAAAAGCCCTAGATCTAAAATTTTTCGGTTTTAGTTTTATTTATATTTATTTTTTTAATATTTAGGTGTGCTTGTTCCGTTTTATTAAGAGTTTGATAAATCTTAGCTTATTTACATACTCGGTTCTTTTTAAGACAAATAATAGTAATTGTCTAAATTTTACACGGTATCCTCAGAAATAATCTACTATGTTTATATGTTTATTTATACAAATATTATTTCTGTCAACTTTTTGACGTTGGTTCATCATAGAAAAACAACAAATGTATTTTTGTGGTTTTTGTTAAAAAATTAATTGTTGTAATGGCTACACCACCTTATTGAATATGCTTGATACAGATTTAAAAACTTTAACTGTTACTGAAATTCGGAAATCAAGACTTACCGCCCAACAGTCAAACCTAATTTAAAGAGTTAAGCGTTGTGTCGACTGGCGGCTGGCGCTGACGCTGCAGTGACGTACCTACATAAGAGCGTAAACGTTAAACGTTGTGTCGTAAACGGTAATGTCAACTTAAATTTTCAACAAAACATAACTAAATAAAAATTTAATAGTTATTAAATCGCTAAATTTGATGTGAAAATGCTTAATTGACATTACTGTAATATATAAACAAAAACAATCCATTTAAAAAAAGTACAACACTGCCAATTTTGTGTAACTATAACAGCGTTTCGCACTCTCTGACGCGCTGTTAAAATCAGATTTTCCAATTATAAAGCGTTGACGCCACGCTATTTGATTTAGCTTCATATAATTTGTATGTACATGAGAGTTTTTGATAGATAAATAACACTCAACGCTCTAATTTAGGTTTCACTGTAAGGGAGGAGCTATGCTTACTTAGTAATGCCAGATAATTTTTGACTGATGAATTGTATTGACAATGAAGTCATTAGACCAAATTCCATAACTACGATTATCACCGTTCCTAAGATATAAAAGACTTAGTATTTACCATTTTTAAGCTTGAAAAACTCGCTCCATTGTGGTATTGTAGGTAAGACACCGTCCACCAACCAAGGTCCTCTGTTCAATCCCAGGCCAGACCATTTGGCAATTTTCAACAGCGGTATAAGCACGTAACCTTGCTAGCGACTGGTTATGAATATCTACACTATTAAAAAATTCTCTAGCAAATTCATCGGCCGTTCGCATTAAGCTCTAGGTCCCTTGCATATAACCTAGAGATAGAACCGAGTGTAGCTCATTGACTGAGAGAAGACTTCTTTGTTCCACTTGGGATGTGTGGATATTAATGTATGTATTTATGTATTTAAATAGTATGTTTATGGGGATTCTGAAACAATGGACCTGGTGAATTTATTTATGTTTATATCTCTCATTTTCGTGTAGAAAGAGAAATTTAGTTCGATGCTTCTTTTCAGACACCAGTTGTACGTATTTGTATAGTTAGTTGATAGGGTATATGATATTTTTTAATCCTTTTTTCTGTTTTATTTTCAACTAGCATTGATATGATGTAATATTATTTTAATTTTTTGTTGATATAAATAAAAAAGTGTTTAATTTTTTGTTTCTTAAATTTGATACTTTTGTTTATTTTATATGTGGTACGCTACAATACGAATGTGCTACTTTGTAGTTAAAAATTGTCATCATATATCCCATCAACAAAATACACACATATACCGTCTCAATGTCTAACTAGTGTTAACAAATATAAGTACAACAACAAAGCTAAAGACTCAATCATTATGATATTTGATCTAATTGCTTATTATACTTTTATTTACAACTACAATTAAATATCATAATATGTACCGTCATCGGAATAAAAACAAACCGTATCTAATAGGTCATCCAGACGGTTTTTTGAGTTTACTTTATTTAATAAATAAGCCCTATTTTAGGGCTTAGTAATTTGTATAGCCTTTTTTGGAACTAAAAGCTGCCTCTATACGGCGCGGCATAATGTCCGCTAAATTTTTCTAGTTGTTTGGGTCAATTAGGTTCCACGCTGATCGAATGTTTTTTTTTTTTCTAGAAGATAGATCGAATTATTTATTTGTTGAAATGATGTAGGCATTTTAGATATTAATAGATATCTAGAGGATATAAAGAGATAACTTATGTATAAATTACTTCATGACTATTTTTGTAGAATTGTTAAGGAAATTCTTTGGCTAATAACTAAACACATAAATATTTTGATATTGCATGCTTTAATTGAGTAACTGCTTATAATTCATTTACTATGTATGATGTATGTATATACACTTAATTTTGCTTGCACTGATACTGATCCTCGTATGTTTTTACATATAATTTGTTTGTATGATGGTTGGTTTTATATGATTTGGCGTATGTCTTTTAAAGTAATATAAGGATGAACAACAGAAAAAAATTATGTAGGAGTCTGATTACGTTGTCTAATACGTTTTAAGGAATAAATACCTACTCGTATGTACATGTCTACTCTGTTGACAAGGTTTATCATTTTTATTTAAGATAAATCTTTTTTTTTGTATTTTGACTTTTAACTTGATGTAGTTGTTATACAGTGTTGTTAGTAATTTGTTTGTACATATATATCCATACAAAAGTGGATTCATGACTATGCTACAGTCGGTATATAAAGCAGCCAGTATGCATGCTGAATATTGTCCACTTTGTATGTGCTTTTATTCTCGTGATTTGTGTCTATGTGGGCTTGCGCTATCTAAGGATTTGTCATCTAAATTGCTTAAAGTTAACTTACTAACGTGTTGAGTATAAATTTGATGAATCTTAAATCTTAATATTGCTTACTTAATTTATAAGTTACACATTGCTTAACACCTTTAATTTTTTTTTAATATCACTATCTACTCTATCAATTTTCACCGAATACATTTTAGCTCTTAAACCAATAAATTTCTAGATAACTTTAGCATTATATTCTTCTTTCATCATTCCTAAGACTTTTTTATTAAGAAGAGAAAAATTTTAAACATTATCTTGGGATATGCAGACGTATCAAAATATGTGCTAATATCTTTTCTAATATCATCGTATAGATCATCTGTTTTAATATTATAAATAAAGAAATCCGTATCCATTTAATTAAAATTAAGTTTTTCATTATCCTTTGGCTTCATATAATTGAACGGAAATTACACACTTTCCATTTCGATATTTCTAAAACTGTAAGCCCAATGTAAACATGCTTATTATATTCAGTTTTAACTCTGATTATTTCAATAGCAATTATATTATCATGAGTTTTAATCGAACTATGGAAATTAGGTTTAGCAATAAGAGCTCTAGCTACTAAACGCTTACTTCTACTCTCCCATTTACAGACTATTTCCATATCTTAAAAAAAATTTTGTTCAAATGGATTCTTCGCCAATGTTCTGTTAAAGGTATTTAAATTTATTTAAAGCAGATCATTATTTTTTTCCTAATTATTTATTTCTTTTTAAGCATTTTTTATTTCTTTTTCATAAACCATTTTGAATTCAACGTAAACCTTATCAAATTTATTTAAATACGACTCTGTCTAAACATTATAATTTTCATTTTGATATAACCATGTCTAAACGTTGATATTTTGAATTTAACGTAAATTTCATTTTTCTTTTTATTATAACTCCATATGAACATTGATACTTTTGGTCACAATACTGTATAAAATTTAGTATATAAAGGGCGACAAGTGCATGAATAAATTCATTATTTTTCTGCTCTCTACCTGCAAAGCCAAATAAACTTTGTCCAGTAATTTTACAGGAAGGGTATAATTGAAATTGCAGGTCATTGAGTGAATAAATAAGAAAAATTATAATTTTTATTTGTTTTTCTCGTCGGTCTTGTTTTTTATGAACAATTACAATCTTCGAAATAAGATTATTTCAATGGCGCCTAACTCAGTGGCTTCGGATACAACCACACACACAACTGATCTGGAAGACGTAACAGCTATTAAAGAGGACAACGTTCTGTTTGAAGACTACGTAGAAGAGTTGGCTACTTCTTCGGCAGAGCAATTTCAACAGATATTAGCTGCAATGGGTGGTAACGTCAGAGCCGGATCATTTACACAATGTACTGCTCGTTTTAGAGGACAGAGAGATCCATCGGCTGTCGAAGAATTTTTGTCAGCAATAACTATCTACAAAGATATTGAACAAATTTCTGACCCTGACGGCGTGAAAGGAATGCCGTTGTTATTGGAAGATTACGCCGCATCATGGTGGATTGGTGTAAAGGACAGTGTACAAACATTTGAGCAGGCAGTATCCCTCATTCGGACCACATTCACGCCTCCTCTTCCTGATTGGAGAATTTTCATGCAATTTTTTGAGGTGAAACAACAACAAAACGAACCTACAGACAGTTTTATATGTAAAAAAAGGCTTCTCCTCTCTCAACGCAAACATCCGCCGGGGCTGGTGTACGGCCTACTTAACATAAAAATAAGAGCCCGTGTCCACCGGGAGAGTATTAAAACCTTCGAAGAATTGCTTTCCACCAGTCGTGAAGCAGAAATGTTTTTGTTTAAAGCTCGACTATTAACAGCAAACCTAAAGGACGAAAGAAAAGACGCGTCTAATACAAATCGCTGCAATTTCTGCCGTATAAGAGAGCATAAAATAGATACATGCTACAAAAAGAAAAAACGTGATGAACGACAAACAGGTGAGCAACAAAATCAAAATTCATCTGGAAATCAACCAAGACAAGTCCAGCAAGCGAATTTTGTTAGAAAACCTAGTTTCTCCTGCTATGGATGTGGTGCACCTGGTGTTTACAGGTCAAACTGTGGTACCTGTAATAAAAGTTGTAAAGACGGCCCACAGTATCTGCAATTTAATGCAATTTCATCAACCGTTATTGGACATGCACTACCAACAGCTCATGTGGAATTTTTCGGTGTTAAAGGTGAAGTGATATTCGACAGTGGAGCTAAAACCAGCGTTGCCAGAATTGAAGAAAATCCTTACCGAAAATAAGTGTGTTTTCCAAGAGGTACGTGCTGAGGTTACCCTGGCAGATGGTTCTGGTAAAGTGTTATCCACTATTTGCGATATAGTGATTGGAAATCGAATGCGGAAGATAAAATTACTATACCCCCAAAATGCAACGAAAAATCGAACTCTAATTGGAACAGATATTCTGGAGCAGGCTGGCATCATACTCAATATTGGCATTTCGAAGACGAGCCCAAGCAGAAATACGCATTTACGAGCTCAACGCAAACTAAGGTATGCTCATTGGAAATCAAAAAGGACTTACCTCCATATACAAAGGCAATCAAAGAGATGTCCCCTTTTATCCGATTTATGGAAGATGAGAATATTTTGTCATCTTTACCTGAAACCCCAAAGGCCAACTTTGAGGAACAATCATCGTTACCTAAAACGCCCACGTTTGTTAAAAATAATAACTCACCTCATGTTCATCTATTAAGGGATAAATTATCGGCTGATAATTTTAACGATCTAAAATTATTTTCATCACCATTACGCTCTTCCTTTGATGAGAATTACTCTTCACAGAACATTCAATCGTTACCTAAAATGCCAACATTCATTAGGAATAATGACTCGCCGCATGTTCACTTATTGAGAGATAAATTATCGGCTGATAATTTTGACGAACTGAATTTTTTCTCATCACCAATATGCCCTTCCCATGGTAAAGATTACTCCCCACAATACACCCAAACCATATTTAGAGATTCAAAGCGTATCGAAGAACTACCTAGCGATACTTCCAATATGACTACTCCACCATTTAAATATTGAGGGAATCTGATGGTGTTGGTCTTACTATTGACCAAAAGCTGAAGTTGGATGACTTATTGGTAAAAAATGAATCAATATTTGATGAGCCCACCAGTGCCACACCCTATGCTATACATCGTATTCACACTGATGACCATCCGATAGCGATACCTCCTTATCGTTTGTCAAATGTCATGAAAGTTTACTTAAAGAACGAGATCCGGAAAATGCTCGATTCTGGTATTATCGTTGAATGCCAATCTCCATGGGCAGCTCCAGTCGTTATCGTTCCCAAAAAATCTGGTGAAATCCGTTTATGCATAGACTATAGCGAGCTAAATTCAATCACTAAACCAGATCGTTATCCGTTACCCAGAGTGGACGATATCCTACATGAGGCCAAAGTTACAAGTTATATGTCAACAATTGATCTACAGTGTGGATACTGGCAAATCGGAATTCATCCAGATGATTAAGATAAAACCGCTTTTGTGACACCTTTTGGAATATACAAATTTAAACGCATGCTATTTGGTTTACGAAACGCTCCAGCCACGTGGCAGAGGTTGATTGACCGTTTGAAAGCTTCGTTGAGAGAAACTATATTGTTAGCGTACTTAGATGACATCATTTTCTGCTGTCCAAGTTTTGAAGATCCTCTGCGAGACCTACAAAATATTTTGCATCGACTACACGAGTTTGGCCTTAAAGTTAATTCAAAAAATTCCGTTTTGCGTGTAATGGGGTGAAATATTTGGGTCACCTGCTTACACCCCAGGGAATTATGATGGATCCAGAAAAGGTATCTGCACTTAACAATCGAAGAAGCCCGAGAAATGTCAAAGAGGTATTATCATTTCTACAAACATGTTCATGGTATCGACGATTTATACCATCATTTGCAGACATATCTAAACCTTTATCAGCCCTATCAAAGAAAAATGCAGTATGGCATTGGGACATTGAACAACAACAATCTTTCGACAATTTGAAGAAATTGTTGACGACAGCACCTATTTTGAGGGAGGTTGTTGATGGTGAACCATTTATTCTCAAAAGAGGTGTCAGTGCTTACGCTCTTGGTGCAGTTTTGCTCCAGGGGAAGGGCCAAGGCGAACACCCTATTGAATACGCAAGCAGAATACTTTCGAATGCGGAACGAAATTATTCCACAATTGAGCGGGAAGCGCTCGCAATTATTTAGGCTGTCCAAAAGTATCGTGGCTATATTGAAGGAGCTCCTGTGAAGCTTGTAACCGACCATCAGCCCTTGAACTGGTTGATGAAAATCAAAACACCATGGTCTTTACTGCTGCAACCATTTGATATAAATATCGAATATAAGCCAGGAAAAACCAATGTCATTGCCGATACGCTCTCAAGAACACCCTGTGACGATGACCATGACAATTCCAACCATTGTGAAATTTGCTCATTTTTCATTGAGATGCCAAGAAAAAGTGCCAGTGAAATAAGAAATAATCAACTAAGTGACCCTCAACTGAAGATGATTATTGAATGCCTTGAGAATAATACTGAGGATTTAGCGTACTGGTCTAAAGAGGTTACATCATAAATGAGGACGTCCTTTACTGTTACTACAATGAAGATTCCGAAGACGCTCAGCTTTTTATACCCAGTGAGGAAAGGCTAAAAGTACTCAGATACTACTACAATGATGAAACTGCCGGTCACTATGGTATAGAAAGAATCACCTCCAAAATTACATCCAGATATTACTGGCCTGGCATACGAAAAGACATTGGAAAACATGTCAGGGAATGCATAGAATGCCAAAGATACAAAGCTACGAATCTAAAACCTGCGGTGCTTTATCAAATCGTGTCATGTAACCAGCGGTTTGAAGTAATTGCCATTGATCTATTTGGTCGATTGCAAGTCTCACTAAAAGGATTTCAATGGATATTTATTGTAGAGGACATCGCCAGCCGTTGGGTTGAACTTTTTCCCTTAGAAACAGCCACATCCGATGCCTGCGCTAAGATCATTAGTGACAATGGTGCTCAATTTGTTTCGGCAGTCATGCAAAAAGTTGTCTACTGTCTTAATATCAAACACATACTAACTCCAGTCTACCACCCTGAGAAATAAAGCCATATCTACAACAAATGGTAAATACTTTCAAGATGTCAAAGAAAACGTCCACAAACAGCAAGATCATAACAAACAAATCAGCAACAGCCAAAGATGGAATCAGCCTCCAATAGATATTGGATCCAAAGTATTAGGTACAACACACTTTTTGAGTAACAGCAACAAAAAACTTTCATCAAAATTTGTTCCAAAGCGAGATGGTCCATACGTTATCATAGACAAAAAGGAGTCTACGTCTTATGTGATAGCTCATGAAGACGATTTGAATCTCCCACTTGGGACCATGCCTCAGCTCAAGTAATAAGGTCAACAAACCAATCCAAGCAACCAATAAGGAAAATGCGAGCTAGAGGTCGACCCAAAAGATAGATTTTGTCGCCTCATCGGGACGATGTCAGCATCAAAGGGGGAGACTGATCTGCTTATTTTTTCCTAATTATTTATTTCTTTTTAACCATTTTTTATTTCTTTTCCATAAACCATTTTGAATTTAACGTAAACCTTATCAAATTTATTTAAATACGACTCTGTCCAAACATTATAATTTTCATTTTGATACAACCCTGTCTAAACGTTGATATTTTGAATTCTTATTTCTTCTTATAATTCATTATTCTTTTTATTATGACTATATGAACATTGATACTTTTGGATACAACACTGTATAAAATATAGTACATAAAGGGCGACAAGTGCATGGATAATTCATTCATTATTCATTATTTTTCTGCTCTCTACCTGCAAAGCCAAATAAACTTTGTCTAGTAATATTACAGGACGGATATAATTGAAATTGAAATTGAGTGAATAAATAAGGAAAATTATAATTTTTATTTGTTTTCTTTTCTCACCGGTCTTGTTTTCTATGAACAATTATAATCTTCGAAATAAGATTATTTCAAATCAGTGTATATTTTCAGCCCATTTAAGTAATTAAGTTGAAGTATTCTGTGTATCTTTTTTAAAACTAACCCATGTTTTATACATTGTTGCAGATTTCTGTAATATATATAGTAATTTGTTTTATTATTTAAATGTTATTAATTTAGACGGTTTTATACTTTATATTTTCTTATTTTCAGCACAAAATGTTAAATCATTATGATTTTCGTGTTAAATGGATTCAAGGTCTACATCTTATATACAACCCAGTGGAGAATCTTCTTCTATATTAATCAATTTAAAATTTTCGCATTTTTCAATCCATTTAAAATTGTTATATGGAAGATATGTAGCCCTTGCATAACCATATATATTATTTACATCTAAAAATTTTTATGTTTGTACCTTTTAAAAACGTTTATTTATGAGTTCGTAGGTTGAGTTTAAATTAAAATAAATCTTTTGCTTAGTTTTTTATTAAAATCCTTTATCTACTTCGTTTTGTGCACCACTGCTAGTAATCATTTCACGAGCAATACGAAATTGTTATTCTTAATTACTCTCTCTGTTTATAACTTTGTTAACAACAACAATTACTCGATAGACCTTTCTACCTAAAGATATTCCAACCCGATCGTAGTTACAACTTAGGTTCGATCACAACCTCTTCAATAAGAGTTTATCCACACTAAACTCTATTCACGATGAGTTCAAGCCAATAACTCGTTCGCTGAGTTTACATTAAATATGCTGACTGCTGTCCGCAACAACACTTCGAAAGCTCTCGAACCTCTTGACATTTCAGGTAGATTCCATATCTTTCCTTTACTTTCTTTTTAGTTCTTATGTAGCCATGCGAATGTAAATATCTACTTCGTTCAGCTCTTGTTGTTTGTTTTAGTTCGTTATTGTCTGTTACTTGTTTTCTTTTCTGCCTGTTTTTTTGTTGTTGTTTTATTTTTATTTACTACAATTTTGTTAATGTTGTTGTTGTCGATTTGGTTATTTGTAAACAGCACATATAATGTTTTTTGCGGCTTTTGTTTATTCTCTTTAGTCATGTAAATTTCACTTATTAGCCAGTTAAATGGCAATGATCAGCTGCCTTATCTTCAACAGATAGAGATTTATTACAAATATCGCATATGTACATATATTATATTACAAATATGACATATATTATATATATATGAGTTAGTGTTTGTCATCTGATCCCTTAAGACGTCTTTTGTCGGCTCGCCGCGAGTTTGAGTTTTTAGTTCTTTGTTTTTCTTTCTCTGTGTTATTTGTCTTGTTTTTTGTTTTTCTGTCTTAACTGTTCCAACTTGACGAAAATATTCAAAATATTGCTTATATATGGTAGTGAAAAATAATAACTAAATTAGTCAACTTATAAAAAAATAGAAAGGAATAAAACTGAAAAAAGAAAATTTAACTAAATTGTTTCTCAAAACAAAAAAATTAAATTAAATTATTTAAAGAAAGAAACGAAACATAAAATATCATAACCAATATTAAAACTATAACAATTAACTTTAGATCATTCGCTAAGAAAATGAGAAGAAACATAAATAGATTAAAATTAAAAACAACAAATAAATAGATAAATGAATAAACAAACAGTACTCTTGGCGAAATATAAAAAAGAACAAACTGAAACAACAACAAATAGTGCAATGATATTTTATTAATATGACGAATAACAAACTTATTAACGAAAGGGTGGCCTGTTCAGCGTATTTCATTTAATTTCATATCGAATCTTTCATTTCATGCTTAGGGCTTTTATGACACCCTTAGCCAGTGCATTTAACCTATTGATATTTTTCCCTTCCATAACCCTTCTTTTCGTTCAGCTTTTAATGCGTGCGACTTGGATGTGGTTGCTGTTGCGTTATTCAGTAGTGAAGCTATAACACTGACTATTAAATAATCAATCAGCAGCAACTCGCCTCCAAGTTCGTTCGCATCTGAAGGTTGGTAGCTCGATTTGTGTTTACTTATGGTTATTTTACCTATTGTTACTAATTTATATATTTTTTTTATTAATTGATTTGGGTAATGGCAGGACACTGTCGTATTGATTTCTGCAATGTGCGGACGCTCAGAGCGAGTTTCTTCTCTGTATATGCGCACATTTGTCTGAAAGTGCTATGTAGACTATGACTATGACTACGACTTCGACTCTCTTTCCGACTCCATATCAGGTACCTTTGCGAATTATGAGAACATTGAGATTGTTGTTGCTGGTGATTTCAATGTTCATAATTTGTCTTGGCTACGCCATTTAGGCCGTACAACTCCAGAGGGTTATTTGCCGCGCACAGTTACCTTGCGCAATTAGTTTATGAACTTACATATATATCGCGTGTAGATAGGCACCAAAATAACACTCTCGACCTTTTCCTCACTTCACACCCTAAGAAGTATGCGGTTGACGTTCTTGCACCTCTCGGAAATTCGGATCATTTTACCTTCCGCCACTTTTTCGCTTTCCATTCTTCATAACGTTTCATCCACAGCTATGAAACTCTTTGTTTTTAATTACGGGAAACCTCGTTGGGCTGAGCTCAACGGTTTGTATAGGCATTTTAATTGGAAACTTTGTTTCCTAGACTCTAACGTTGATGCCATGGCTGAAATGGTAGTGACTATAATAAGATTGTTGATATATGTTTTTACTCCATTGAAAAGCCTTTCGATTAAACCAGGAGTCCGATTCAGAGAGGAGGCATTCATAAATTGTCGTAATAACAAATACGATCATACTGATTCGCTATACAAACAGGCAAGATCTTCGTATGCCGCAGTACTTAGACGCGAAAAGGCTCTATACGAACAACGTCTTCGTACTAAAGTTCTTACTTTTCCTCGGAGAAGTAAGAGCTTTTGGTCATTCATTAAAAGGCTTAGGAACAACGCTAGTTCGGTTCCAGTCCTTATAAAATATGACCAGGCAATCACAAACCCTGTTGAAAATGCAAACCTTCTAGCTGGAATGTTTGCAAGTAACTCGAACTTGCCGGAGAGCTCTCAACCACTGCCCAAACTTGAAAGAGTATCAGTGACTATGCCTAGAATATTCTTTCGAGCCCGTGCAGTTAAAGGGGTTCTTACAAATCTCAACGTAAATAAGTCATCAGGGCCGGATGGCATTCCAGCGCTGGTCCAGAAGCAGTGCTCTTCGACACTTGCGCTTCCACTGGCTAACCTTTTCAGTGCGTCTTATCGTGCGGGTGTTTTTCCATCTTGCTGGAAGATTGCCAATGCAACGCCAATCCCTAAAAAGTGTGAGGCTAGTAACCCTGAAAACTACCGCCTAATAGCAGTTTGTTCGGCACTTTCCAAAGTTATGGGGAGTATGATTAATCATCACTTTGTGAAATATTTAGAGTCCAACAATTTGCTGAGCGATCGCCAATACGGTTTCCGTAAGGGCCGTTCTACTGGTGATCTGCTGGCGCTACTCTCTGAAAGGTGGAATAGGTCCATTCATGGGTTTGATGAGAGTAAAGTTGTGGCCCTGGATATTTCCAAGGCGTTTGACAGAGTCTGGCATGAGGCTCTCATATCCAAACTTATTGCTTTTGGTGTCGTTAGTTACTTTTCTCGATTCATATCGAGCTTTCTCGGAAATCGCACTATAAGAGTGGTTATAGATGGGATCTCATCCGACGAGTTCAGGGTAAATTCAGGGGTATCGCAAGGCTCTGTTCTTTCTCCAACTCTATTTCTTATATTTCTTAACGACTTTCTTTTCCTCACTTCTAATCCTATTTACTCTTTTGCAGATGACAGCAACATTTGTCATTCATATTCTTTTGATCGTAGGCCGAGCCTATTGGAGATTGGGGCGAAAAGGCAGGATATGAACGACACGCTTACAAGCGACCTGCTGAAAATCTCCGAGTTGGGTCGCGCGAACATGGTCGACTTTAACGCGCGCAGACGTGGTGGTGTGTTGTCATCTGTGTCAATGGGTAATGTAGATATTGAGCAATCAGATGCTCTTCATGTTCTGGGCATGAGAATTCACTGTGACGTTCGTTGGAACGAGCACATATTTCGAGTGTCGGAAGAAGCAGTCAAGTGCCTCGGTTTTTAAGACGGTGTAAGAATTACTTCACTCCACCTGACCTCTTCAATATTTACAAGACATATATCCGATCTAAGTTGGAATGCAATTCTCATATATAGGCCGGTGCTTCAAAGTCTATTTTGGAGCTTCTCGACCGCGTACATGAGAGGTAAAGGTACTTATTAATGACGGTAGGGTAGACAACTCTATAGATCCGTTAGAGCATCGTCGCAATGTGGCGTGTGTTTCATTGTTCTATCGGCACTATAGCAGAATGTGTTCTAACGAAATTAAGGAACTAATTCCTGTTAATCATATATTTTTACGTAGTACTCGTATTTCTCGTAGAGCGCATCCCTTTGTAGTTGATTGTACAGTTAATCGCACAACGCATTATAGGGAGAATTCGTTCTTTGGTCGCAATGTTCGTTTGTGGAACAATCTTCCTGCGAATGTGTTTTCTGCCACTTACGACATGAACAAATTTAAATCAAACGTCTATAGACACTACTCTATCCATCCTCCTTCCCACTATCTATTTTCCTAGTACCAGCACAATGCATTGCATCAGTAAGGGTCATCCCCTGAATGCTGGTCATGAATGAAAAAAATATATTGCTTTCATGATAGCTATAATATCTTCAATTAAAGCTTTAAAAAATATTGAGGTGCGTTAATACCACTATAAATTCTACAAATATCTAAACTTGAATTATATGAACATTTAGTATAATAACTAAAGGCAAAAGGAATATTTTTGTACTCATTTTACATTATCTGAAGTTTGAATATTAACCCATTCAAAAATACACTCAAAATCAGCGTAAACAAACAAAAGAAACGTCCATCTGCTTTTTAAAAATTTTAAAACTTAGTATATTATTATCCTTACTTGGCATTTTGGTTAAAATTTTGTTACATTCCTCTTTATGATGATCTAGACTTGCCACGTTATGGAAATGTATTAGGCATGTATTAAATGCGAAAAGCTGTTCCTCTTCGTAAGTTGAAAT
Organism: Wohlfahrtia magnifica; assembly: GCA_023159175.1. Classification (NCBI taxonomy): domain Eukaryota; kingdom Metazoa; phylum Arthropoda; class Insecta; order Diptera; family Sarcophagidae; genus Wohlfahrtia; species Wohlfahrtia magnifica. Next base: position 96,577 of record JAKWBJ010000271.1, read on the forward strand.
TTAAGAGAAGAATAAGTTTAACATATTCTTTATATCTCATCAATACAAATTAAATTACCTCGAAATATTCTTAATCCAAACATAGTGAAATCCCTCTCCATCCTTCAATAGCAAAAAATTGATGTGAAGTATGAACAAATTTTCTTGTGTAAAATAATATGAACCCACAACAGTATCGTTTTCTAGACAAAACACATTACTCTTATTTCGGAATTACTTACTTCAAAATCGTTTATGCTGTTTACGGAGAGGGGGAAGTTTAAACTTTTAAAATTAATAGCAACACTGTCTCTGAGCATTATAAATTCATCTGATATATCATTGATGTTATATGAAGAACATCTTAGTGGATTATCCGCAGCAGAATGTAATGCTGATATTGTTTTGTTTATTGATACATGCTTTTTTTCTTGGATATTGGTGGCGGTAATGGAATATAACTTGATACCTTAATGCATCTATATTTGTTAATGTTTAGTTCAAAGTGGAAAATTTTAATTAATGTCTATCGACTGTCGCGTTCTTGCAACTCGCTCATTTTTTCAAGAGTATTTCACAATGTTTTGTGAAACAACTACAAATGTCATCGGACGTTGATGAAGTAAGCAGAATATTCATTCTTGCGACAGAATCAAAATCTTCTTTTATTAAAACTTAATCACAGAAGAGTTCAAAATTATACTTAATGTTGGTATTCGTCTGCAGCACATCTCGCAAAGCCCAACAACTTTATTCTTTACAGCGCTCAATAAGTTTTCTGGGATTAAATCACCTTTAACATTATTTGTAAATACAAAAGTCTCAATACGAATTATAAAAACGGAGGAAGTGCGATCATCGTGATCATTTATACGTAAAGCATATTTTTGTTTGTGCTTATTTGTACGTAAATAAGATGACCATAAAATTTTCAAATATCTTCTTTGCATTCACTGCAATAAATGGCAGTACTTTTATGGTGCATTCTCACATGCCGTCTTAAGTTAGAATTTAAAGTAAAAACTTTTTCACAAAAATCACACTCGAATTTAGCAATTTTGTACTCTTATTTATTCGAACACACTGTCTTAACAGTCTGTATTAGAATGAATATTGTTATTTTGTTTACTTTATTTATCCAACTATTCTGTTCTTATATAGTTTACCTTGAACTAATTAATCATGTAGATGCTTATTCTATGCGTAAATGATACTTATCATAGACTTATCAACTAAAACTTAAAATACTGCAGAATAGCCGCAATCCATCACCAAAAAAAAAATCAACTCTTATACTATATTCCGCAAAAAATGGAAAATCGGAAACACTCATATACTTAAAACTAACTTAAAACACTACTTACAACTAATTAACAACAACAGCGCACAGACATCTACCTCACTGTGCAGTGTTATACACCATGCTGTCCAAATCCAGGGCATTGACCCCTGTGATAAAATAGCAGGCCCTCGTCGCCAAAGAGTAGCCCTCGTCTCTCAACGTTAGGAGGTCTACGGGCAACAGGTATCCGCGCACCCTCAGGGTCTCCATATCACTCCTCCTCTCGAAGCAGCCGGTCATCATCTCACTCTCTAGGGCGGACGATCGTTCCAAAATTGCCAGCGCAGTCCTCATATGAAAAACATCGATCCTCTCGAAACCCGCATGGTCATAAATGACCCGACAAGACGGTCTCTGCAATATCTCGTTATCGTCCGGTCAGGCCCCTGTTTGGGTATAGGCACGATGATCGCAACCTGCCACGCTTTCGGGAAGTAACCAATGTTGAAGCACTGCTTAAGCACCAACGCCAAGCACGTCCATGTGGTTCACTTCCGAAAAGTCCTGTTGTCTACCTTAGTACTCCATAGATAATCCGTCCAATAATTCTGCTCAAACACAGCAATTGTCCCCTGGATTATCCTATCCAGGTTCGTTGAGGGCTTAGACTCAATATGGGAATTCTTAAGACATCACCCGTTCTCCTCAGTAACCTCCGAAGCCTCTTCTTCTCCGATATGAAGCCGAGGATATTGTCGGGGAGTCTTAGCACGCCGGCATGACGCACTGGTAGTCTTGGAACCGATTCGTCCATCGCAGTTCTATTGACGCCAGTCATAAACTCGATGCAGTCATCAATTTCACGGGAGGTCGGAAGCATGAGGTCAGGTAAATCACGAGACAGTATCGAGTTAAATACGAGGGCTATTCATTCTATTGAAGTCAAAGAGATATTGCTGCTCTCTACCGCAAAGTCCATCCATCTGCAAGATCAACTCCACAGCCTTGTGGCCAGACTGATAGTGCAGAGTTCTAAGCCCATCAGCATTTCCCGGCACCGGTACAACATCAGATGATTTCATGGCTACGTCGATAAACGATGGGTTTCCCACATGGAAACATGTCGGGCCCTCCGTGCGACGTATCTCCATCTCAGGACACATCCTCAGGAATTATTTGAGGCAGTCGCCACTGCGGTTGCAGACATTCGCACCTCTCGTGCTTCGCGTTCAGATCCCCTCCAACTAGAAGCCATCCCGCCGCTGACAATCCAACCAGGGGATCCAAATCCGATAGGCAAAGAGTGTCCCTGGGTTGCAGATACATTGACACAATAGTAATGCCACCCCACCAGAACGACGAATACTCACCGCCGTACACTCCGCATTTCCCATATCCAATGGAACCCTCTCAGCATGCAGACTCTCACGAACAAGTAGAGCAGTACCGCCACCCCGTCCATTCACATGATTTTGCCTAAAGGTCGCGTATCCTCTCATCTTAAAAATATGCCTCGGAGACAGTTTATGTCGGAACATCCTGTCCATATTCCTCCAGGAACAAGTTTAGATAGTGTCTCTTATGCCTGGACACTATCGAGTTGACAATCACGAAGATACACTTAATTGTGCGAACCATTCCGAAGACACAACAGCATTCCCAGGAGTGCCTGGGACTTATCCTCATCAGTCCTGTCTGCCGTATTCAAGAGCAAAACTTCCTGTCTTGCTCAAGCAGTGCAATAAACCACCTCCAAAAAACCTTCTACAATCTCCATCGATGAGATTAAAATTTTCTCTCGCCGCTTCCAGTGTAAGGCCGCTATCCGGAGCCTGAAGGGGCCTCTGGGGCACTCCAACACCACCAGCCACAGCAGCGGACGATACACCCGTACGAGCAGAGGTTTTCGCAGCCGTAATGCTGCTATTTTTGGCAGCCTTCCTCAGATGTTCTTGGCATCTCGGGCTCTCAGCAGAGCTTGCTTCGTGTCCCTCAATGTAACAGTTGGCGCACTTTACCGGCATTCCAACTCTTCTCACAGCCTGGCCTGTGGTAGGATCAGTCACTACCTTCTCCGCGCTATTCTCTCCCTTAGGTGGGACCTTGCATTTCCCTGGTCCGTGGGAACCTCCGCATTTAACGCACCTATACGGCATATTACAGTTGGTCGACACATGACCATATCGCTGACAGTTGTAGCACTGCGTCAGCCCCTTCCTTTTCGCTTTTTCAATAAACACTCTACAGTGCAGAATGTATCTGATGCCTTGGAACGCCTTCAGGTCCGAGTCTCTGCTCAGACTAAGGATCCACTTGTCCCCCTTCAGTTTTCGGAGATTCAAAATCTTCATCATAATGCACAGACCATTTAGGTACTCGGCGACCTCATCTGCCTCAAAGGTGCCCCATAGGCCCTTCAGCATCACTATAGTTGTATAGGTGTAGAAGGATACACCACTCTTCTTCAGCATTGCCTTCATCTTTCCATAGTCTGCAAAGGTGCAGACTTCTATGTTGGTCGCATTTGCGCCCAAAATCTTCAGGTTATATTCCTTGTGCCGCAAAAGTTTTTTGAGGTCACTAGTCAGCAACTTTACATTAATATTATATGTGGTAAGCACCGGCACCTTCATGCGCTTATTTGCTGTCTTTGGGTTCTGCCCAGCTTTACCCTCATTTACAGCCCTGGTTTTCACGGCCTCCTTCGAAGACTTAGAGCCTCCACTCCTAACGTCTACACTGCTCACAGCAATCCCCTTGTCAGGCACGTCTTCAACTGTAATATTAACTATAACTATCGCTAAGGAATATACAAGTTCTAAATAGTTTACACAAAGAGTAAAGTGTTCTAAAACAATAATTTTGAACTGCATAAACACAGAAAATATCGTACAGCATATATATTAATCTTGCGCAAACAAAAAATACCCACGAATATTTTTTAATGCTATATTAAAAGAAATATATATACCAACAACGCACTCTCTAAGCTTCTTTTTTCTATTATTTTCAAAAAGCAATATAAAAGCACAAATAAAATTAAAACTGCAAATTAAAATTGTAATAACATGATAAATAACGCCTAAAAAGGTTTGTTTTTCTTCTAAAAATATGGTCAAAAATTGTGATGTCCCATTTTGCCACATGTTCCACTTTACCCCACTCATTCCTATATAATATTGAATAATGTAAGGAAGAAGAAGAAAATTAAAATAATTTTTTTCTTTCAATATTTTTTGAAGAAAATAATGAATAAACGCGAATAAAAAGTGAAAAAAATGTATAAAAATTGATGTTTGCCATATTTGAAATCGTTTCCGGGTTCATAAAACTATCGGATTCGGTCCGAATTTTACATACTTACTTTTCTAATACAAAGGTGCAAAAATTACCCCTAATACACACACATGACTTCACAGCGGAAGCACACTTGCTTTAACGTTAGGCTCCCACGTACACTCAAATAAAAATAACTCCAAACACACAACGTACCTACATATGTATACTCACACACACTGAATGGGAATTCTGGAAAGATATAATTATCAATGGCAATATTACTCAAAGATTTTCATTATTCTGTATCGTGCATTCATTACGAACGGTTGTGTTACGGAAGTTCTTTAATTGCTTTGCGCGTATTTTTCAATACGGGCGAAATTGTTTGAAAAAGCGTGTGGGTTTTACCTGCTCTAGCTGAGACAGAAAATACGTAGGGGTTGTTTCTTGATATGGCTGTGATTGAAGAGCTGACGTGTACATAAACACGTGGAAATTTATTTTACAAGGAGAGTAAGCGGTTACGTGTTCGTATTCTACTGATAGGAATACAACGCGAATATAATGGCCGACAGGGAGGCGACCTGCCCTCAAAAGAGGCCGCTAGTGGTGACTGCGGAGGAGCTACTACGTACGTTAGAGCTTAAAGAGAAGGAAGTGAATTCCCTGAGACATGAGAACGATCGTCTCAGGAAGGCCATATAATAGATTATGGCGAGATTCAATTAGAAATTTGGCGACGAGAGTGGTGAAGAGGAACCCACTGACGAGGAGAGTGAAAAAAAATGTGTGGAACGCCAACAATAAAAGCAGCATTATAATAAGAAATTCTCTTATTTATTTAACATTTAAAATTTAGCTAAATCTTATATGATTTTTCCAATAGATTCTGTTTTAAACCTTACAAACTTTTGTTAAATGATTTGTAAATACCAAACACAATAGCGATGGCTCTTAAGTCATCTCTAGCTCTTCCATCGAGCTATTTGGCCCTTTAGTATTACTTTTCCATTTAATTCGATTTTTTATAGGTTTCGTTTTTAAAAATTACGCTCTCTTTCTTTCTCGCTCTCTCTTTCTCTCTCTCTAATAACTATAACTTTTTCTAAAGGAATGTCATATATGGTTGATTTAACTCATGCCACTATAAAAATTCCAATCAAATATTTTCATTTAACATAGATTTTCTTAGATTTTATTTTATTATATTATATTTCTTTACGAATTGAGCACCAAAATATTTAACAAAATACAATAAAAAATAAATTATAATAATATTAGTAATGCTGAGAGAAAAAAAGAAAAAAAAAGTAGAAAATAAATGTTACCAAATAAAATCATTTATGTGTTAAATCTCGTATATATCACAAAATTTATGCACCATAAAATTTTTTACCCGAAAAAACGAAAAGGGAAGAAAGATCTCTTTTTAGTATTATTATTTTTTCGATGTGCCTTTAATACAATTTCTATGCTAAATATTCATAGATTCAATACAGTAAAAATAAAAAAATTTTTAAAAATATAATTTCCCGCTTTTATACAAAATCTCAAAAGAATTTTAAGCTTTAGCATACTGTGGTGGTCCACTGTAAGAGTAGTTACTATAGCGTGCTTGTCGTGTGCTTTTCGATTATATATTTCAGATTCTGTTTTTGTCTGTATCAAATATGAAAAGAAGGCATTTAAGCACGAACACCCGCCCTTAACAGGAATTCAAATAAAAATCACTTTTCTTCACCACATCAAATGTAACCCTATAGGCAAAATTATTCAATTCTAACTTTGTATAAAACAATGAGACGAAGAATTTGGTTAGAAAACTATAAATATTAAAATTCTTCCTTTATCCTTGAACATTCCTGAAGATTTATAGAAAATTTTCTCTTAATTTTACTAATGGACATAATTATTTATATATGTATGTATGTATTACTGGACTACAACATTCTAAGAAATTTTAAAAGCCTACAAATACAGTTTTAATTTCAATTTTAATATTATTTTTGACCTTAGAAAACTAATTTAAATGGTTAAAAAGTAGATCAAATAAGTCTATTTTGGTCATATAATCTTAAGTGACGGTTAATCTTTATTAAGCCCAGAAGCGGTCGTCATGATAAAAATATTCTACAAAGTAATTTAAAACCTATCCATGCTTGAATGTCATGACTCATTGCACTCAATAGTAATCCAAAATGTGTAAGTGTTCACCAGTGGTCAAAACATGAACACTACAACCCACAAGATATCAAAAAATCGGGTTTCGTCATGTCAATGTGAACAATTATTTTTTTTTTCTTTGCGATAACTTACTTCCTGATAGGCACCTAGATACTTCTTCCTAGAGTGCAATAATGCCTCACATGTACCCCGGCTAGAAAATACTATCCGCCTCTCGTTATTCACATTTTCATTGAGTCTGCTCTTACAGGCCCCCTCTTCCCTGTTCACAAAATGCTTCTGTCCGCATCGTGGAGTGGAAGCTCCCTTTCTGGCCAGTTTATCAGCCTTTTCATTCCACGGAAATCATACAACACCCAGGGGATCCAGCATATGCGGACCCTATTGTTCCTGCCCAGCTGTTCAGTTTACTCAGACAATCTCAAAGCAGCTTTGAGTCAACCTCGTAGGAGCCAAGTGCTCGAATGGCGGCTTGACTATCAGATAGTATGGCTATGTTCGACCTCTATATTTTCTTTCCAGGTTAAATTGATCACACCTCTCAATTGCATAAACATCCGCCTGGAATATGCTGACAAATTTTCCAATAGGCTACGAATATTCCCTTCTAGGGCCAAACACTCCCGCGCCTGTACTAATTTCAGTCTTTTAGCCAATCCGTGTACCCGAAAATGGTCCCATCTATAAAAGAGTATACAGTCTTCAAACCTCTGCACTCACTCCTATTGCGCAGTTTTTTCCTAAAGCATTTGCCAAAATCATAGAGTTTCCTGATCCTGTCCATTGGACAGCCAACTAGGGAGTAAGCGACCACTCATCCAACCAGTTAAAATAATCTCCGCATAACCTCGTGTCGAACTGATCTTCAATTATCCTGGTCATGGTCTCTATGACCCTATTGTTCACTGTCAAATTCAGCGGATTAAGGCCCAATAGAGCCCCAAGTGTAGCTGTGGGGAAAGTTCTTATTGCCACAGTTATGCTTATGTAAGTTAATCTTTGTACCTTATTTAGCTCTTCTTGAATTGTTTTGAAACTCGTTTTTACCGCCCGTGCAACATATGTAGAAGACGAGCTTACTGCAAGTAATATTAAGGCTTTCTTGGCTTCATAGCGAGATATCCAAGCTTATAGATACACTTGAACTACATATATGTAGCAATATATGTTGGGCTTGTGGTAAGGAAGATAAAACCTTTGAACACTTTCTATGATACTGTCCGAAATTTGTCAGAAATAGGTCACAGCTCCGTCGATATTTTTAACTTGAACACCTTGAATTGAAGGCACTAAAAAATTTTATCCCAAATACGTTATTCTGTTAGGTGCTCTCTTTAAAGGGTTTAATGATGAGAGCATAAGTGAGCGAGCTCTGCTGTATGTATTTTTCTGCAGACATGAGATAAAAAGTGAAATAAAATTCATCATATTGACAATGTTGGGGAAGATATTCTAGGGAAACCCTGTATAGATGGATAACTGTACAATAGATTGAGAGGTTGCAGTACTTTTATATCCCGGTGATAATAATAATAAGATCTTCTTCTAATGTATCTTCGTAGTTTTTCCCACTAACTCTCTAATTCAAAGTAAGGCCTGGGCGGATCATATCGCCCAGAGAGGCTTTGAGCATTCCAAGCTCCCTTGATAGCTAATATATTTGCCTTCTCCTTCTACGCAACGACATATAAACCTTTTTACAGTGCAACATCATACTGGGTTTGGTCCCACTGAACATAATATCCCATATTGTCATCTGGCTTTTCCTAAATATATTAATGGTTATTGTCCATTTATTACCCCTAATATCGTTACTCCATCTGTTATCTCTCGGATATCCGCTTGGACAACAGTTTTGTTGTTCGGTAGTCAAGAATAATATTTAGTTTCCAATGTTTTGATAAAGCATCCCAAACCCGTTTTCCTCCCGTTTTTGGGCCAGCCAGTATATCAATAAGCATCCATACTGCGCCTTGTAAGCATAAAGTTGACAACAACCTATTCCTTAGGCATACGGTTAGACATTGAAAAGGTAAAACAGTTAAGCTATCAATAGTAGTCGTACACAAGAATCAGCACCTCGTGACCTCGCTCACATTACTTTGAGATGGAGTATATTTAACGGTCTATGCAGCCTTAATGAATTCTCTCGCTCTTAGTCTCTCACATCTTTTCATTTGATCAGGAGTTCGACTCTATTGTTCGATCATACGCTTCAATACCTTTTTAATAGAGTTTGAGTATACTGACCATTTTTCTTAGATATCCACGATTTGATTTACCAGACCATGATGGGTTTGTACTCTATTACTTAGCCTAAGAACTTTTACCTCTTCTTTCATAGTTTTTAATTTATCTCTGATACCTTCATGGGCAACATAAATTATAAAAATTTCTACTGAGTGGGTGTCACGTTAATACAAAGTGTATTTGTCTATATCTTCAAGTTGGTAACAGAAATATTCTCTAAATTATGTTCAAATAGATCCGTAGTCAAGGAAAACCATCAGTCAAAAAGTAAGCGGAATTATATAAGTGGGCATGGTTCCTTCCATACAAACTAAATATTGATTTTATTTATATCTCGAAAACAATTTGGTTTGAATGACTTCATAGGTAATAAAAATCAGCAGCAAAAAGTGAGCTAAATTGGAAAAGTGGGCATGGTACCTCTTATATGAACTGAATATTACTTTTTTATATCTTGAGAATGGTAATAGTAGAAGTTTTTAAATTAGGTTAAAACAACGTCTTGACAAATACACCGAGGAGGTGAATATTACAGTTGAAGACGTGCCTGATAAGGGGATTGCTGTGAGCAGTGTAGACGTTAGGAGTGGAGGCTCTAAGTCTTCGAAGGAGGCCGTGAAAACCAAGGCTGTAAATGAGGGTAAAGCTGGGCAGAACCCAAAGACAGCAAATAAGCGCATGAAGGTGCCGGTGCTTACCACATATAATATTAATGTAAAGTTGCTGACTAGTGACCTCAAAAAACTTTTGCGGCACAAGGAATATAACCTGAAGATTTTGGGCGCAAATGCGACCAACATAGAAGTCTGCACCTTTGCAGACTATGGAAAGATGAAGGCAATGCTGAAGAAGAGTGGTGTATCCTTCTACACCTATACAACTATAGTGATGCTGAAGGGCCTATGGGGCACCTTTGAGGCAGATGAGGTCGCCGAGTACCTAAATGGTCTGTGCATTATGATGAAGATTTTGAATCTCCGAAAACTGAAGGGGGACAAGTGGATCCTTAGTCTGAGCAGAGACTCGGACCTGAAGGCGTTCCAAGGCATCAGATACATTCTGCACTGTAGAGTGTTTATTGAAAAAGCGAAAAGGAAGGGGCTGACGCAGTGCTACAACTGTCAGCGATATGGTCATGTGTCGACCAACTGTAATATGCCGTATAGGTGCGTTAAATGCGGAGGTTCCCACGGACCAGGGAAATGCAAGGTCCCACCTAAGGGAGAGAATAGCGCGGAGAAGGTAGTGACTGATCCTACCACAGGCCAGGCTGTGAGAAGAGTTGGAATGCCGGTAAAGTGCGCCAACTGTTACATTGAGGGACACGAAGCAAGCTCTGCTGAGAGCCCGAGATGCCAAGAACATCTGAGGAAGGCTGCCAAAAATAGCAGCATTACGGCTGCGAAAACCTCTGCTCGTACGGGTGTATCGTCCGCTGCTGTGGCTGGTGGTGTTGGAGTGCCCCAGAGGCCCCTTCAGGCTCCGGATAGCGGCCTTACACTGGAAGCGGCGAGAGAAAATTTTAATCTCATCGATGGAGATTGTAGAAGGTTTTTTGGAGGTGGTTTATTGCACTGCTTGAGCAAGACAGGAAGTTTTGCTCTTGAATACGGCAGACAGGACTGATGAGGATAAGTCCCAGGCACTCCTGGGAATGCTGTTGTGTCTTCGGAATGGTTCGCACAATTAAGTGTATCTTCGTGATTGTCAACTCGATAGTGTCCAGGCATAAGAGACACTATCTAAACTTGTTCCTGGAGGAATATGGACAGGATGTTCCGACATAAACTGTCTCCGAGGCATATTTTTAAGATGAGAGGATACGCGACCTTTAGGCAAAATCATGTGAATGGACGGGGTGGCGGTACTGCTCTACTTGTTCGTGAGAGTCTGCATGCTGAGAGGGTTCCATTGGATATGGGAAATGCGGAGTGTACGGCGGTGAGTATTCGTCGTTCTGGTGGGGTGGCATTACTATTGTGTCAATGTATCTGCAACCCAGGGACACTCTTTGCCTATCGGATTTGGATCCCCTGGTTGGATTGTCAGCGGCGGGATGGCTTCTAGTTGGAGGGGATCTGAACGCGAAGCACGAGAGGTGCGAATGTCTGCAACCGCAGTGGCGACTGCCTCAAATAATTCCTGAGGATGTGTCCTGAGATGGAGATACGTCGCACGGAGGGCCCGACATGTTTCCATGTGGGAAACCCATCGTTTATCGACGTAGCCATGAAATCATCTGATGTTGTACCGGTGCCGGGAAATGCTGATGGGCTTAGAACTCTGCACTATCAGTCTGGCCACAAGGCTGTGGAGTTGATCTTGCAGATGGATGGACTTTGCGGTAGAGAGCAGCAATATCTCTTTGACTTCAATAGGATGAATAGACCTGGTATTTGACTCGATACTGTCTCGTGATTTACCTGACCTCATGCTTCCGACCTCCCGTGAAATTGATGACTGCATCGAGTTTATGACTGGCGTCAATAGAACTGCGATGGACGAATCGGTTCCAAGACTACCAGTGCGTCATGCCGGCGTGCTAAGACTCCCCGACAATATCCTCGGCTTCATATCGGAGAAGAAGAGGCTTCGGAGGTTACTGAGGAGAACGGGTGATGTCTTAAGAATTCCCATATTGAGTCTCAGCCCTCAACGAACCTGGATAGGATAATCCAGGGGACAATTGCTGTGTTTGAGCAGAATTATTGGACGGATTATCTATGGAGTACTAAGGTAGACAACAGGACTTTTCGGAAGTGAACCACATGGACGTGCTTGGCGTTGGTGCTTAAGCAGTGCTTCAACATTGGTTACTTCCCGAAAGCGTGGCAGGTTGCGATCATCGTGCCTATACCCAAACAGGGGCCTGACCCTGGGAGACCCTGTGAGAAGGTTCATGGACGATAACGAGATATTGCGGAGACCGTCTTGTCGGGTCATTTATGACCATGCGGGTTTCGAGAGGATCGATGTTTTTCATATGAGGACTGCGCTGGCAATTTTGGAACGATCGTCCGCCCTAGAGAGTGAGATGATGACCGGCTGCTTCGAGAGGAGGAGTGATATGGAGACCCTGAGGGTGCGCGGATACCTGTTGCCCGTAGACCTCCTAACGTTGAGAGACGAGGGCTACTCTTTGGCGACGAGGGCCTGCTATTTTATCACAGGGGTCAATGCCCTGGATTTGGACAGCATGGTGTATAACACTGCACAGTGAGGTAGATGTCTGTGCGCTGTTGTTGTTAATTAGTTGTAAGTAGTGTTTTAAGTTAGTTTTAAGTATATGAGTGTTTCCGATTTTCCATTTTTTGCGGAATATAGTATAAGAGTTGATTTTTTTTTTGGTGATGGATTGCGGCTATTCTGCAGTATTTTAAGTTTTAGTTGATAAGTCTATGATAAGTATCATTTACGCATAGAATAAGCATCTACATGATTAATTAGTTCAAGGTAAACTATATAAGAACAGAATAGTTGGATAAATAAAGTAAACAAAATAACAATATTCATTCTAATACAGACTGTTAAGACAGTGTGTTCGAATAAATAAGAGTACAAAATTGCTAAATTCGAGTGTGATTTTTGTGAAAAAGTTTTTACTTTAAATTCTAACTTAAGACGGCATGTGAGAATGCACCATAAAAGTACTGCCATTTATTGCAGTGAATGCAAAGAAGATATTTGAAAATTTTATGGTCATCTTATTTACGTACAAATAAGCACAAACAAAAATATGCTTTACGTATAAATGATCACGATGATCGCACTTCCTCCGTTTTTATAATTCGTATTGAGACTTTTGTATTTACAAATAATGTTAAAGGTGATTTAATCCCAGAAAACTTATTGAGCGCTGTAAAGAATAAAGTTGTTGGGCTTTGCGAGATGTGCTGCAGACGAATACCAACATTAAGTATAATTTTGAACTCTTCTGTGATTAAGTTTTAATAAAAGAAGATTTTGATTCTGTCGCAAGAATGAATATTCTGCTTACTTCATCAACGTCCGATGACATTTGTAGTTGTTTCACAAAACATTGTGAAATACTCTTGAAAAAATGAGCGAGTTGCAAGAACGCGACAGTCGATAGACATTAATTAAAATTTTCCACTTTGAACTAAACATTAACAAATATAGATGCATTAAGGTATCAAGTTATATTCCATTACCGCCACCAATATCCAAGAAAAAAAGCATGTATCAATAAACAAAACAATATCAGCATTACATTCTGCTGCGGATAATCCACTAAGATGTTCTTCATATAACATCAATGATATATCAGATGAATTTATAATGCTCAGAGACAGTGTTGCTATTAATTTTAAAAGTTTAAACTTCCCCCTCTCCGTAAACAGCATAAAGGATTTTGAAGTAAGTAATTCCGAAATAAGAGTAATGTTTTTTGTCTAGAAAACGATACTGTTGTGGGTCCATATTATTTTACACAAGAGAATTTGTTCTTTGTTTGTATTGATGAGATATAAAGAATATGTTAAACTTATTCTTCTCTTAAATTTCAACTTACGAAGAGGAACAGCTTTTCGCATGTAATACATGCCTAATACATTTCCGTAACGTGGCAAGTCTAGATAATCATAAAGAGGAATGTAACAAAATTTTAACCAAAATGCCAAGTAAGGATAATAATATACTAAGTTTTAAAATTTTTAAAAAGCATATGGACGTTTCTTTTGTTTGTTTACGCTGATTTTGAGTGTATTTTTGAATGGGTTAATATTCAAACTTCAGATAATGTAAAATGAGTACAAAAATATTCCTTTTGCCTTTAGTTATTATACCAAATGTTCATATAATTCAAGTTTAGATATTTGTAGAATTTATAGTGGTATTAACGCACCTCAATATTTTTTAAAGCTTTAATTGAAGATATTATAGCTATCATGAAAGCAATATATTTTTTTCATTCATGACCAGCATTCAGGGGATGACCCTTACTGATGCAATGCATTGTGCTGGTACTAGGAAAATAGATAGTAGGAAGGAGGATGGATAGAGTAGTGTCTATAGACGTTTGATTTAAATTTGTTCATGTCGTAAGTGGCAGAAAACACATTCGCAGGAAGATTGTTCCACAAACGAACATTGCGACCAAAGAACGAATTCTCCCTATAATGCGTTGTGCGATTAACTGTACAATCAACTACAAAGGGATGCGCTCTACGAGAAATACGAGTACTACATAAAAATATATGATTAACAGGAATTAGTTCCTTAATTTCGTTAGAACACATTCTGCTATAGTGCCGATAGAACAATGAAACACACGCCACATTGCGACTATGCTCTAACGGATCTATAGAGTTGTCTACCCTACCGTCATTAATAAGTACCTTTACCTCTCATGTACGCGGTCGAGAAGCTCCAAAATAGACTTTGAAGCACCGGCCTATATATGAGAATTGCATTCCAACTTAGGTCGGATATATGTCTTGTAAATATTTTAAATATGACAGCACACCACCACGCCTGTGTGTTAAAAAACAACATTGAGTCTTACTCTCTTATACTCGGAGACCTTCACCAGGTCACTTGTGAGTGTGACGTTCATATTCATTCTTCTTACTCCAACCTCCAAAAGGCTCGGTCTACGATCAAAAGAATATGAGTGACAAATGTGGCTGTAATCCGCAAAAGAGTAGATAGGATTAGAAGTGAGAAGAAGAAAGTCGTTAAGAAATATTAGAAAAAGAGTAGGAGAAAGAACAGAGCCTTGCGGTACCCCTGAGTTTACCCTGAACTCTTCGGATGAGGCCCCATCTATTACCACTCTTATAGAGCGATCTCTCAGAAAACTCGATATAAATCGAGAGAAGTGACTACCGACACCAACAGCATTAAGATGCGAAATGAGAGCCTCGTGCCAAACTCTATCAAACGCCTTTGAGCCACAACCTTACTCTCGCCAAAATCATGAATGGACTTGTTCCACTTCTCCGAGAGCAACGCCAGCAGGTCACCAGTAGAACGGCCCTTTCGGAAACCGTACTGACGATCGCTAAGTAAATCATGGGACTCCAGATGTCCCACAAGGTGATGATTAATCATACTCTCCATAAACTTGGAAAGTGCGAACAAACTGCTATTGGACGGTAGTTTTCAGGGTCACTAGCCTCGCCTTTTATGGGGATTGGCGTTACATTAGCAACCTTCCAGCAAGATGTAAAAATACCGGCACGATATGACGCACTGAAAAGGTGAGCTAATGGACGCGCAAGCGTCGAAGAGCACTGCTTCAGGAACAGTGCGGGTACGCCATCCGGCCCAGAAGACTTGTTAACGTTGAGATTTGCAAGGACCATTTTTACAGCACGAGCTCGAATGAATATACTAGGCATAGTTACTGATACTCTTTCAAGTTCGGGCAATGGCTGAACGCTCTCCGGCAAGTGAGAATTACTTGCAAACATTTCAGCCAAAATTTTGCCTTTTCAACCGGGTCCGTGAATGTGTGGTCATTCTTTAAGAGAGCAGGAACCGAACTAGCGTTGTTCCTCAGCCTTTTAACGAATGACCAAAAGTTTTTACTTCCCCGCGGAAAAGTAAGAACTTTAGCACGAAGGCGCTGTTCGTATAAAGCCTTTTCGCGTCTAAGTACTGCGGCACATGAAGATCTTGCCTGTTTGTGAAGCAAATCAGTGTGGGCACATTTGTTATTGCGCCAATTCCTGAATGCTTCCTCTCTGTATTTGACTGCTAATTTACACGTCAGACTGAACCGAGATTTGTTTCTGGGTGTAATCGAAAGCTTTTTGGATGGGATGAAAATATCCATCCCTAGCCTTATTATATTCACCACCATTTCTGCCATGGCATCGACGTTTGAGTCAAGGAAACAAAGTTTCCAATTAAAATGCCCAAAAAAATCGTTCAGCTCAGCCCAACGAGCATCCTCGTAGTTAAAAATAAAGCGTTCCGTAGCCATGGGTGAACCTCGCGAAGAGCGGTGGACGAGAATGAGGCAGAAACTGTGCAATGATCCGAATTTCCGAGAGGTGCAAGAACCTCAACTACATACTTTTCAGGGTGTGTAGTGAGGAAAAGTTCGGAGGTATTGTTCTGGTGCCAATCTCCACACGATATATGTGTAGGTTCATTTACTAATTGCGCAAGGTGATTGTGCGCGGCAAATAACTCAACGTATTGGCCTTCTGGAGTTGTACGGCCTGAATGGCGTAACCAAGACGAATTATGAACATTGAAATCACCAGCAACAACAATTTCACTGTTCGGATAATTCGAAAGGATACTCGATATTGAGTCGGAAAGAGAGTCGAAGCCAGATATGGTAACCTCTCTTCCCGCGTTTGGGCTTCTATACAAAAACTCGAAGTGCAAAGATGTGCCCTGATTCTAAACTTAACCCATAGATAGTTAAATTCCGCATCATACATGCCAATGGCATTGGTACACAACTTCATTGCGAATGTACATAGCAAGAAGGTGATACCCAGGGAAATGAAAATCCTGTGGATCAGCATTTTCAGAAACCTGGGTCTCACATAAGGCGAAATATCCGGCCTATGGAGACAAATGTGCGCATACACGGAGAAAAAGTTCGCCTTTAGCCCACGCTTATTGCAGAAATCAATCCGAAAGCGTCCTGCCATTACGTAAATTGAACCAAATAAAAGAAAAAATAAATATATAAATTAACCACGAGTAAACAAAAATCAAACAAACCCCCTCTGAATGCGTACGACAAGGAAATGGGTTACTGCTGGTTGATTATTCAGCAGCCAGTGTTATACCTTCACCACTGAATAATCCAACTGCAACCCCTCCAAGTGGTTCGCACCCAAAGGTTTGGAAAGGAATACTGAGGGGAAGGGAAAGCACTATTGCCGATGGTAGGGCACATAATTAAATTCTCCCCTATGTTATCTATCTTTTGGGTTGACCTCTAGTTCGCATTTTCCTTAATGGTTGCTTGGATTGGTTTGTTGACCCTATTACTGGTGTAAAGCATGGTAGGTACCACTGCTTGACTTGGAAGTGGTGCGTCGTAGCATTGCTTTCAGGGTCAAGAGGGGACTGCCACTTGGGACGAACGATTGGCTTTCTGCTTCGGAGCTCGAGAATGGGAGAGATAGGTATAAGGCCCTTTTGCAGGGGTGCCTCATAGATAGGTGGCAGACGAGATGGACGAACAGCGACAAGGGAAGGGTGACTTATGGATTCGTTCCGGACGTTAGGTTCGTACGGGAACAACCTGACTTTTGCTTTGGCTTGAGTCTGGGGTTCATACTGACGGGACATGGCTCTTTCAATGCATTCTTGCGTCGAATTGGCCAGACTGAATCAGCTGACTGTCGGTGTGGGAGGGGAATTGAGGACTGGAGGCATGTACTGACTTCGTGCCCGGACTATGATGACGTTAGGGATTTAGATAGTATGGGTATCACCCATACTGGGGGGGTGTGGGATTTCAGTAGGGTATTGTTGGACGATCGTACTTATGGTAGGCTGGGCGTTTTTGCCCTTGAGGTGTTTAGGCGTAGAAGGACGGCACTGTTAGCGGAGGTTGAACCTACATCACCATCTTAGCGGTCTCCTGGCTAGCCTTTTCTAGCTCGGCGTGCCGCTGGTGTGTTGACGGTTGGTGTGTTATGCTGCTTGCTGTGATTGTCTGCTGTTTGCTGTTTCCCCGTCTGCTGTTTGCGGCTTAATTTGTAGCTGCAGTTTTTGGGTGTTGTGTTTTTGTAGTGGTCTACCCTTGAATGGTTGTGTTCTTGTTTTTGTGTATTGTGTCACTTTGAGTTCTCCCGTGAGGGTGGCTCCGTTTATTGTTGTGTTGTTTGAGTGTTTCTTGTTTATTGTGTACACCATCTTGGTCACCAGTCCGAAGTCGTTTGGGACCTACACTGGTAGTAGCATTTATGCTACGAGGCCTGACCGGAGGCTTAATTCTGGTGCCACGGGTGTCGGGAGCCCCAGGAATTTCGGTACCTGCCGCTGTTCCTATGCTGGCTCGGTGTGGAGTTACATTTTTAATTCAGTCTTCTAACCATTCTTTGACTTGCTTGTCGATGAAGGAATGATCGGAACTACGGGGTCTATGTACAACAGGTTTGTCGTCTTTCAAAACAATTTTCATCCTTATTGGGAAATTAAGGTTTTTTTGTGGGCTATGAGCTCTAACTATGTTTTTAAATTTATTTTGCATACACTCGACGAGGTGCCCTACTAGTAGTTTGTCCTGTCTGAAATCATCTACTATGTCAGATTGCATCATGACACTAAATTCTTTGTTTAGTTCAGCTATTGGATTGATTTCCAAAGAATTTTGACTTTCCCATTCGGAACTGGTGTTGACACCACCATCCGTTTCTCTGAATAATGACCACTCTGGAATTTTGTTACGAAATTTGGCTCCCTTTGCATCTATTATTAAATCTACCTGTGATAGTATGTCGTTACGCATCTAATTTCGTAAGTGGCTTAAAGCTTCCGAATGTTTTCATAGCTTTACCTCCAATACCTGTCAACACCTTGTGTTGGGATCTCAGTTCTTTATCGCTCAAAATCATAAGAGTATCATATCGAAGTAGGCTTATATCGCTGTCTGTATCAACTATTGCGGTGATTTTCTTTCCAAAAATTTCGATTTCTGTGAAAATTCCTTTCGATGTTGTAGCAATGTCAGATAATGTGTGGATATTGTTTCTCTCATTCTTTTGTCTATTTTTATCATCTTGCTTTTCTCTTTAAGCATTGACTGGGCAGTCAAATGATTTGTGCCAAATTTTTACCAAAAAGAAAAGAATATGTTTTATAATTTGATTATTATTAAAATAACTTTTCCATTTCCAAAAAATATTAAAATATTCCACTGTAGCAACAAATATTCTAGTACCAATTTAGGGTTAATTACAACTTTTTTTTTTAATCCAAATATTATCTCATTATTTTACTTCATTTATTTTCTCTTCAACTGTAAGAAGTTAACCTTACAACTGTTCTATTAAAATAGAAATCACTAGTCTACTTTTAAACTTCTTAATTCTCTTAACATTGAAGTATATAATTTCTCTGGCATCTAAATTATTCTTTACTCTCTTATGAACTTTTACTCTAGTTCGACCCTTTATAAATTATTTGCATAAAAATAATATGATTGGTGTCATACATTATCTTCTTTTCTTTAATCTTCTTTTTTATCTCTATTTGCTACTTTATTTTGTCATACCCTTTACAAAAACGACATCTTTTTCAAAATTCTGCTGCTTTTGTACAAAGAGTTCTACTTTCCTGCTCACGTGCTGCTCTTTAGGATGTTTAGTTGTGCTGCTTCTTTTCATCGCTATTATGCAAGCGTACGATGCGCAAGCGCTGCTCACACACATTTAGTTATTGAGTAAATTTTGCGCAGTCTCTGCTATTTCGAAATAGAGCGACTCTTCTTGTTTTATTATGTTTGTTCAGTAACTGTGTTTGATGGCGACAGCTTTTGAACTCCAGATTACCTATACCGTCGAAAAAACAAGAAGTTTTTTTTCTTTGTAGAGAAAAAGTAACGGTCAATTTGTTGTTGCTGTGATGTACAAATTTGTTCTATTCTTCTTTTCCTTGTAGGTTGTTTTAAGCATTTTTAGGCAGTCTTTTTTTATAAAAAAAAAAATAGTTTTATCTTTTGCACTTTTACCTTTTATTTTGATTTTTAAGTAGCTTCTTTAAGTAAAAACACTTTTAATATTTAGTCGTCCTTTTAATTAAAAACCAAAACAGGTTTTTGTTGAAACAAACGTTTTTAAGCTGTGGTGGTAGAAGTGGGATTTTCCACTGTTTTTCAGTAAAACACTCTATTATTCTTTACAACATTTATTAATTTAATTAAATAGTTATAATATCTTAAATGGTTGGTTTGACGACCAATCACACTCGCTTACTTCTTACTCTTGACTCTGCCCATCTTCTACTCACTCATATCAACTTCTATTGTCTGCGTTGCCGTATCGTCCGTCCTAGTCAGTGTTAACATATTGTCCGTCAACGTCCTAATCACGGGGCTACCATATTGTCCGTCAATGTCCCAATCGGCATCATACAAGCCAAGAGGTAGCTGGCACTGGTACACAACTTCATCGCAGATGTACATTGCAAGACCCCTATAGAAATTAAAAAGGGCCAGAAGGTGGTACCCTGGGATATGAAAATCCCGTGGATCAGCACTTTCAGACAAATGTGCGCATATACATAGAAGAAACTCGTTCTGTGCGCCAATTTTATTTCTGACCGTGGTTCAAACATTTTTAAAAAAAAAGAAGAGACAAAACACGTTGTTCTCAGATTAATGGTCAGAACAGTCTGTCTTTTATTTTATTCTATTTTATTTATCAACTTAAAACATATTATAGAATTAATTACAATTTTGATTACTTAGTTAAAATTACTTTTTTTCCTTCACATTTTTATATTTATAAATCTATATATATATATTAATTAAGTTTTATGACAATAATTATGGTTATAATCATGTTCAAATGTTGACTTGCAATTTACTTAGTTTGGGAAAATTATGTTTTGCGAAATGCACCGGAAATGTGGAATTGGGTCTGGCTTTATTTATTTGGTTTAAAAATTATTCGAATTTATCAGGTTCATTGGACTTGGTATTAATACGGTTACTCATATATGTAACTCGGCCACACATTGCAGAAATCAATACGACAGTGTCCTGCCATTACCCAAATCAATTAATAAAAAAAATATATAACTTAGTAACAATAGGTACAATAACCATAAGTAAACACAAATCGAGCTACCAACCTTCAGACGCAAACGAACTGGGAGGCGATTTGCTGCTGATTGATTATTTAATAGTCAGTGTTATAGCTTCACTACTGAATAATGCAACAGCAACCACATCCAAGTCTTACGCACTAAAAGCTAAACGAAAAGAAGAATTAAGGAAGGGACAAAGTATCAATAGGTTAAATGCACTGACAAAGGGTGTCATAAAGGCCCTAAACATGAAATGAAAAATTTGATATGAAATTAAATGAAATACGCCGAACAGGCCACCCTTTCTTTAATAATTTTCTTATTCGTCATATTAATAAAATATCATTGCACTATTTTTTGTTGTTTCAGTTTGTTCTTTTTTTGTTTTTATTTATTATTATTTTATATTTCTCTCTTTAAATAATTTAATTAAATTTTTTTATTTGAGAAACAATTTAGTTAAATTTTCTTTTTTCAGTTTTATTACTTTCTATTTTTTTATAAGTTGACTGATTTAGTTATTATTTTTCACTACCATATTTAAGCAATATTTTGAATATTTTCGTCAAGTTGGGACAATTAACACAGAAAAAACAAAACAAAAAACAAGACAACACAGAGAAAGAAAAACAAAGAATTAAAAACTCGAACTCGCGGAGAGACGACAAAAAACGTCTTAAGGGATCAGATGACAAACCGTCACTCACATATATATATATATATATATATATATATATATATATATATATATATATATATATATATATATAAAACGTCTTAAGGGATCAGATGACAAACCGTCACTCACATATATATATATATATATATATATATATATATATGTGAGTGACGGTTTGTCATCTGATCCCTTAAGACGTTTTTTGTCGTCTCTCCGCGAGTTCGAGTTTTTAATTCTTTGTTTTTCTATATATATATGTCATATTTGTAATATAATATACATATGCCATATTTGTAATAAATCTCTATCTGTTGAAGATAAGGTAGCTGATTATTTAACTGGTAAATAAGTGCACTTAAGATTATCAAATTACACAACCTCTATTATTATTATTATTATTATTATTATTATTATTATTATTATTATTATTATTATTATTATTATTATTATTATTATTATTATTATTATTATTATTATTATTATTATTATTATTATTATTATTATTATTATTATTATTATTATTATTATTATTATTATTATTATTATTATTATTATTATTATTATTATTATTATTATTATTATTATTATTATTATTATTATTATTATTATTATTATTATTATTATTATTATTATTATTATTATTATTATTATTATTATTATTATTATTATTATTATTATTATTATTATTATTATTATTATTATTATTATTATTATTATTATTATTATTATTATTATTATTATTATTATTATTATTATTATTATTATTATTATTATTATTATTATTATTATTATTATTATTATTATTATTATTATTATTATTATTATTATTATTATTATTATTATTATTATTATTATTATTATTATTATTATTATTATTATTATTATTATTATTATTATTATTATTATTATTATTATTATTATTATTATTATTATTATTATTATTATTATTATTATTATTATTATTATTATTATTATTATTATTATTATTATTATTATTATTATTATTATTATTATTATTATTATTATTATTATTATTATTATTATTATTATTATTATTATTATTATTATTATTATTATTATTATTATTATTATTATTATTATTATTATTATTATTATTATTATTATTATTATTATTATTATTATTATTATTATTATTATTATTATTATTATTATTATTATTATTATTATTATTATTATTATTATTATTATTATTATTATTATTATTATTATTATTATTATTATTATTATTATTATTATTATTATTATTATTATTATTATTATTATTATTATTATTATTATTATTATTATTATTATTATTATTATTATTATTATTATTATTATTATTATTATTATTATTATTATTATTATTATTATTATTATTATTATTATTATTATTATTATTATTATTATTATTATTATTATTATTATTATTATTATTATTATTATTATTATTATTATTATTATTATTATTATTATTATTATTATTATTATTATTATTATTATTATTATTATTATTATTATTATTATTATTATTATTATTATTATTATTATTATTATTATTATTATTATTATTATTATTATTATTATTATTATTATTATTATTATTATTATTATTATTATTATTATTATTATTATTATTATTATTATTATTATTATTATTATTATTATTATTATTATTATTATTATTATTATTATTATTATTATTATTATTATTATTATTATTATTATTATTATTATTATTATTATTATTATTATTATTATTATTATTATTATTATTATTATTATTATTATTATTATTATTATTATTATTATTATTATTATTATTATTATTATTATTATTATTATTATTATTATTATTATTATTATTATTATTATTATTATTATTATTATTATTATTATTATTATTATTATTATTATTATTATTATTATTATTATTATTATTATTATTATTATTATTATTATTATTATTATTATTATTATTATTATTATTATTATTATTATTATTATTATTATTATTATTATTATTATTATTATTATTATTATTATTATTATTATTATTATTATTATTATTATTATTATTATTATTATTATTATTATTATTATTATTATTATTATTATTATTATTATTATTATTATTATTATTATTATTATTATTATTATTATTATTATTATTATTATTATTATTATTATTATTATTATTATTATTATTATTATTATTATTATTATTATTATTATTATTATTATTATTATTATTATTATTATTATTATTATTATTATTATTATTATTATTATTATTATTATTATTATTATTATTATTATTATTATTATTATTATTATTATTATTATTATTATTATTATTATTATTATTATTATTATTATTATTATTATTATTATTATTATTATTATTATTATTATTATTATTATTATTATTATTATTATTATTATTATTATTATTATTATTATTATTATTATTATTATTATTATTATTATTATTATTATTATTATTATTATTATTATTATTATTATTATTATTATTATTATTATTATTATTATTATTATTATTATTATTATTATTATTATTATTATTATTATTATTATTATTATTATTATTATTATTATTATTATTATTATTATTATTATTATTATTATTATTATTATTATTATTATTATTATTATTATTATTATTATTATTATTATTATTATTATTATTATTATTATTATTATTATTATTATTATTATTATTATTATTATTATTATTATTATTATTATTATTATTATTATTATTATTATTATTATTATTATTATTATTATTATTATTATTATTATTATTATTATTATTATTATTATTATTATTATTATTATTATTATTATTATTATTATTATTATTATTATTATTATTATTATTATTATTATTATTATTATTATTATTATTATTATTATTATTATTATTATTATTATTATTATTATTATTATTATTATTATTATTATTATTATTATTATTATTATTATTATTATTATTATTATTATTATTATTATTATTATTATTATTATTATTATTATTATTATTATTATTATTATTATTATTATTATTATTATTATTATTATTATTATTATTATTATTATTATTATTATTATTATTATTATTATTATTATTATTATTATTATTATTATTATTATTATTATTATTATTATTATTATTATTATTATTATTATTATTATTATTATTATTATTATTATTATTATTATTATTATTATTATTATTATTATTATTATTATTATTATTATTATTATTATTATTATTATTATTATTATTATTATTATTATTATTATTATTATTATTATTATTATTATTATTATTATTATTATTATTATTATTATTATTATTATTATTATTATTATTATTATTATTATTATTATTATTATTATTATTATTATTATTATTATTATTATTATTATTATTATTATTATTATTATTATTATTATTATTATTATTATTATTATTATTATTATTATTATTATTATTATTATTATTATTATTATTATTATTATTATTATTATTATTATTATTATTATTATTATTATTATTATTATTATTATTATTATTATTATTATTATTATTATTATTATTATTATTATTATTATTATTATTATTATTATTATTATTATTATTATTATTATTATTATTATTATTATTATTATTATTATTATTATTATTATTATTATTATTATTATTATTATTATTATTATTATTATTATTATTATTATTATTATTATTATTATTATTATTATTATTATTATTATTATTATTATTATTATTATTATTATTATTATTATTATTATTATTATTATTATTATTATTATTATTATTATTATTATTATTATTATTATTATTATTATTATTATTATTATTATTATTATTATTATTATTATTATTATTATTATTATTATTATTATTATTATTATTATTATTATTATTATTATTATTATTATTATTATTATTATTATTATTATTATTATTATTATTATTATTATTATTATTATTATTATTATTATTATTATTATTATTATTATTATTATTATTATTATTATTATTATTATTATTATTATTATTATTATTATTATTATTATTATTATTATTATTATTATTATTATTATTATTATTATTATTATTATTATTATTATTATTATTATTATTATTATTATTATTATTATTATTATTATTATTATTATTATTATTATTATTATTATTATTATTATTATTATTATTATTATTATTATTATTATTATTATTATTATTATTATTATTATTATTATTATTATTATTATTATTATTATTATTATTATTATTATTATTATTATTATTATTATTATTATTATTATTATTATTATTATTATTATTATTATTATTATTATTATTATTATTATTATTATTATTATTATTATTATTATTATTATTATTATTATTATTATTATTATTATTATTATTATTATTATTATTATTATTATTATTATTATTATTATTATTATTATTATTATTATTATTATTATTATTATTATTATTATTATTATTATTATTATTATTATTATTATTATTATTATTATTATTATTATTATTATTATTATTATTATTATTATTATTATTATTATTATTATTATTATTATTATTATTATTATTATTATTATTATTATTATTATTATTATTATTATTATTATTATTATTATTATTATTATTATTATTATTATTATTATTATTATTATTATTATTATTATTATTATTATTATTATTATTATTATTATTATTATTATTATTATTATTATTATTATTATTATTATTATTATTA
The DNA here is from genome assembly GCA_023159175.1 of Wohlfahrtia magnifica. NCBI lineage: Eukaryota > Metazoa > Arthropoda > Insecta > Diptera > Sarcophagidae > Wohlfahrtia > Wohlfahrtia magnifica. The sequence goes on from JAKWBJ010000271.1 coordinate 122,819, forward strand.
TTATTATTATTATTATTATTATTATTATTATTATTATTATTATTATTATATAATAAACGGGACAAACACTTCCGTACAAATATAGGCACACACCAGACACCTAAATAAATAAACAAATTGAAAGGGCAGTGACGATGGGCAATATTGAACTAGTATTATATCCCCTATCATCAGTGTTTTTGTTTTCTCTCCTTTCCTTTATTCCTTACTAGACCTTTAGGTGCGAACCGCTTGGAGTTGTAAGATTATTCAGTAGCGAAAGTATAGCACTGGCTACTGAATAATCGATCAGCTGCAACCCACTTCCTTGTCGTCCGCATCTGAAGAACGGTAGTTTTTATTTTTATTTTTTTATGGTTTTTATTCCATTTCATTATTTATCGTTCATGTTCAATTTACGTAATGGCAGGCCATTTTAGGATTAATTTCTGCAACGTACGCAGGCTACGGGCGAACTTTTTCTCCGTGTATTCGCAGATTTGTCTCTATAGGCCGGATATTTTCACCTTATGTGAGACCCAGGTTTCGAAAAATCCCTGGGTTTCACCTTCTATCCCTTTTTAATATTCATAGGGGTCTTGCAATGTACGTTCGCGATGAAGTTGTGTACCAATGCCAGCAACCACTTGGCATGTATGATGCAGAATTTAACTGTCTTTGGGTTAAGTTTAGAATCAGGGCACATCTTTTGCATTTCGGGTTCTGGTATAGAAGCCCACACGCGGGAAGAAAGGTTTCGATGTCTGGCTTTGACTCCCTTTTCGACTCCATATCGAGTATCCTTACGAATTTCCCGAACAGTGTAATTGTTGTTGCTGGTTATTTCAATGTTCATAATCCGTCTTGGCTACGCGATTCAGGCCTCACCACTCCAGAAGGCTAATACGTGGAGCTATTTGCCGCACACAACCACCTTGCGCAATTACTGATTGAACCTACTCACATATCGTGTGTAGATGGGCACCAAAATAATACCCTCGACCTTTTCCTCACTACACACCCTGAAAAGTATGTATTTGAGATGCTTGAACTTCTCGGAAATTTGGATCACTGTACTATTTTCGCCTCTTTCCAGTTCTTCACTCTTCACAATGCTTCACATACAGCTACGAAGCGCTTGATTTTAAATTACCGAAAAGCTCGTTGGGCTGATCTTAACGATTTCTATGGGCATTTCAATTGGAAACTTTGTTTCCTTGATTATAACGTGAATGCCATGGCCGAAATGGTTGTCAATATAATAAGGCTAGGGATGGATAACTTCATCCCATCCAGAAAGCTTCCGATTAAATCAAGAAATAAATCTTGGTTTAATCAGACGTGCAAGCTTACAGTCACATCCAGAGAGGAAGCATGCCGAAATTGGCGTAATAACAAATGCGATTATACTGATACGCTAAACAAACAGGCAAGATCTTCATGTGCCGCAGTACTTAGGTGCGAAAAGACTATATACGAACAGCGCCTACGTGCTAAAGTTCTTATTTTTCCGCGGGCAAGTAAGAGCTTTTGGTCATCCATTAAAAGGCTTAAGAACAGCGCTAGTTTGGTCCAGTCTTTATAAAGGATGACCAAAAATTTTTCTAATAAGGCAAACCTTCTGGCTGAAATGTTTGCAGACAATTCGAACTTGCCGGAGAACGTTCAACCACTGCCCGAACTTGAAAGAGTATCAGTGACTATGCCTAGTATATTCTTTCGAGCCCGTGCAGTTAAAAAGGTTCTTGCAAATGTTGATGTTAATAAGTCTTCTGGGCCGGATGGCATTCCATCGCTAGTCCTGAAGCAGTGCTCTTCAAAGCTTGTGCTTCCATTGGCTAATCTTTTCAGTGCGTCTTATCGTGTGGGTGTTTTTCCATCTTGCTGGAAGATTGCCAATGCAACGCCAATCCCTAAAAAGAGTCCAACAATTTGCTGAGCGACCGCCAATACGGTTTCCGTAAAGGTCGCTCTACTGGTGATCTGCTGGCTCTACTCTCGAAAAGGTGGAATGAGTCCATTCATAGATTTGGTGAGAGAAAAGTTGTGGCCCTGGATATTTCCAAGGCATTTTACAGAGTCTGCCACGAGGCTCTCATATCCAAACTTATTGCTGTTGGTGTCAGTAGTCACTTCTCTTGATTCATATCGAGCTTTCTCAGAAATCGCACTATGAGAGTGGTTATAGATGAGATCTCATCCGGCGAGTTCAGGATAAATTCAGGGGTACCGCAAGGCTCTGTTCTTTCTCCTACTCTTTTTCTAATACTTCTTAATGACTTTCTTTTTCTTACTTCCAATCCTATTTACTCTTTTGCAGATAACAGCAACATTTGTCATTCATATTCCTTTGATCGTAGGCCGAGCCTTTTGGAGATTGGGGCGAAAAGGTAGAATATGAACGACAGCTCACAAGCGACCTGGCGAAAATCTCTGAGTGTGGTCGCGCGAACAGGGTCGACTTTAACGCGCGCAAGACCCAATGTTGTTTTCTGACACACAGACGTGGTGGTGTGTTGTCATCTGTATCTATGGGTAATGTAGATATTGAGCAATCAAATGCTCTTGATGTTCTGGGCATGAGAATTAATTGTGACGTTCGTTGGAACGAGCACATATGTCGAGTGTGGAAAGAAGCATTCAAGTGCCTCGGTTTTTTAAGACGGTGTAAGAATTACTTCACTCCATCTGATCTCCTTAATATTTACAAGACCTTTATCCGACCCAAATTGGAATACAACTCTCATGTATGTGCCGGTGCTTCAAGGTCTATTTTGGAGCTTACCGACCGCGTACAGGAGATGGCTAAGGTTCTTATTAATGACGGTAGGGTAGCCAACTCTATCGATTCATTAGAGAATCGTCGCAATGTGGGGTGTGTTTCTGTTTCATTGTTCTATCGGTACTATAACGAAATATGTAGTAGTTCTCGTAGTAGTTCTCGTATTTCTCGCAGAGCACATCCCTTTTAGGTTGATTGTCCAGTGAAACGCACAACGCATTATAGGGAGAATTGGTTCTTTGGTCGCACTGTTCGTTTGTAGAACAATCTTCCTGTGAATGTGTTTCCTGCCACTTACGACATGAACAAATTTAAATCGAACGTCCATAGACACTATTCTATCCATCCTCCTTCCCACAATCTATTTTGCTAGTACCAGCACAATGCACTGCATGAGTAGGGGTTATCCCCTGAGTGCTGGTCTCAAGTGACAAAAAAAAAATATTACAGAAATCTGCAAAAATATATAAAACATGGATTAGTTTAAAAAAATATACACAGAATTCTTCAATTTAATTAGTTAAATTGGCTAAAAATATACATTGATTTAAATACCTATAACAGAACATTAGCGAAGAATTCATTTGAACAAAATTTTTTCAAGTTATTGAATAATGCCGTCTAATGAAAGACTATGGAAAATTTTGATAAAAGAAAAGATATGAAAATAATCTGTAAATATGAGAGCAGAGGTAAGCGTTTAGTAGCTAGAGCTCATATTGCTAAACCTAATATCCATACTTCGATTAAAATTCATGATAATATAATTGCTATTGAAATGATCAGAGTTAAAACTGAATATAATAAACATGTTTACATTGGGCTTACAGTTTTAGAAATATTGAAATGGAAAATGTGTAATTTTCGTTATGATTATATGAAGCCAAATTATAATGAAAAACGTAATCTTAATTAAATGGATAGAGATTCCTTTATTTATGATATTAAAACAGATACGATGATATTAGAAAAGATGTTAGCACATATTTCGCTACATGTGCAGATCCGATGATAATGCTTACAATTTTCCTCTTCTTAATAAAAAAGTTTTAGGAATGATGAAGGATGAATATAATGCTAAAGTTATCAAGAAATTTATTGGTTTAAGAGCTAAAATGTATTCGGTAATAATAGATAGAGTAGATAGTGAAATTAAAAAAATAAAGTTGTTAAACAATGTGTAACTAAAAATAATAGTTTTTAAATTCTATCAATCTATATCCATGAAATAATCGTCATCATACTCATTACTGCGATTAAACAAATGCTTTACCCAATTAATAAAATGCGTGTGTACGTATATGTTATTCTAAAAACAACCGAACATAATTATCGCTGTAGCCAAACAAAATTAACAAAACGAATCCACACATAATTTGTCCTTTTATTTCGTTTCTAAAGGTCCACAAAAAAAGAAACCATAAAAAATTAAAGATCGATTAAGAAATGAATATCACATCAACAAAGTACACATAAATATGCAAAAAGAATATTTGAACTGAATTACTTTCTGTTAACAAACAAAATATAAAATGTGTAAATAAAAACAATCGTTATATACAAGTTAATATATGAACTTCCAAAATTATTTAAATAAAGAAAATATTTTCCGATTGTTCCCGTTGCACGCTCATCTTTAATTTGCTGACATTGCGTCTGCAATATATTGTAATTTTAAACCATTTTTTAAAGCTCCCACTGTTAGAAGATTTGCTTCTTGTTGTCGCAAAGTTTTAGTTTTAAGACAAACAGTTGTAATTTGGCATTGTATTGAATTGGATGTTTTAAGAGCGGAAATAAATAAAAAAAGGATAAAAATAAAAAATGCATTTAAAAAGGAATAAATAAATATTAACTGGGCGCTCAACCATTACCATTGTAGAAAAGCTCTGAAAAGAAAACGTAAGTACACGGTCGGGTATCCTATTTCAAATAAAAATAAGTATCTTTGAAAGGAAGAGAAAAAATACTCGGAAAAAATTCTCAAAACTAAAAAGTAAGAATTATTCGGGACGTGAAAAAAAAACTCGGAAAAAATTTATGAAAATTAAAAAGTAAGAATCTTTCGGGAAGTGAAGTAGAAAAGTGGAAATCAAAGGAGAGCAAAGACTCAAGAGTGCTGAATAATACCCCATATACATATAAAGTGGAAAGGAAAAATATATATTAGTGGTTTGGTCACCAAAAAAGGTGGAAGAAATGCAGATTATATACGATAATATAAAAAATTTATAATCACGACCTAAAATATTAAGATAAAAAAAGTTATACAAATGTTTAAGAAAACAAACTTATCTTAGAAATACAGTGCCTTCAACGCATAATCGGACACGTTTTTCTCTCGTACATAAGTCTACTAAACGTAAAAAATATAATAAATATATAGACGTTTTAGGGTCTTATTTATACTTCAGATATATGTCTATACGAATAATAGGAAAACCAGCACTCAATCCAATAATAACTGTTAGTTTCAGTAAAAAAACAAAAATAACTACATTTTTTAAACTCATAATCGGACAAGACAAAGTTTGAATCACTAAAATACAATAGTCGACCAATCGGTAATAATTTGCATATCCTTCGTAATCTAGCACAGTCAGTAAGCATCTTAGAATTTATTTAGATATACTTCTGGCTCTATGGAGTTCAATATTGCTAACAATATCACATTAATCTGAACAAGGGTGTTGACCTTTTTTGATGGACTCCCCTAGCCAATTCCTCCGAAAGAGATCCAATTACATACGGTTCTGGACTCCGCGCATGTGTTTCTATAAGATTGGAACAATTACGGATCAACTAAAGCATTGTGACACCTGATGTGTGCTTGAGATTGCTTGCGATACCCAATTTCCTTCAACTAACTTAGCACTTTCTTTGAGAATATTGAGATAAGGAAAAAACAGTTAAAATCTATATAACAAATTATGAAATTAGTAAACATAAAAGGAAAAATAATATGACAAATATATGAAAAATAAAATTGTAATTGTAATTGTGTTTGACCATATAGACAATAAAATAAAACTCATAATTTCACTATCAGAAACTGAAATAAATCGTTTATCTAAAATATAATAATAATAAAATAACTAAAGTTCCACTCTCATCATCACGTGGTGTTAGGCTTAAAATTTGTAATAAAATAATATTAGAATAAAGTAATCAAAGTTTAAATTAAATAAATTTGAATGAAAATTTTGTTTTAAAGGAATAAAAACCTGTGAAGCACGTACAACAAAAAATCATAAAAAAACAATTTTAAAAGAAAACAAAAACCTTTTCTTCTATTAAACACAAAAAAAAAAAAAAAAAGAAATAAAAACAAAAACTAATTCTGAGAGATTAATATTAAAATTCAAATAGAAAAACTTGAAAAAAATTCTACAAAAAAGTGAAGCAAAAGAAAAACCTGTAAACAACAACTTCCTACTATCTGAAAAGGAAACAATATAAATACGAACAAAGAAAAGAACATTAGATCCTCTCAATCTCAACAACTCTAATTTTAAGAACTAGATTTTATTTAACTAGAATTAGAGTTTTTATCTGATTATTTTTAAACCTATACTTGAAATTAAATTAGATTGAATTTAAAATAATTTTAATTTTAACTGTAAACTTTATTGGATATAAAGTATATATTTTCTGTGGCTAAGCCACCAATCACAACACAAGTTAAAACACATAAACAATTTGAAAGAATATTCTTTTTTAAAACAAGAAGTGGATTGCCTTAATAATGTAATGTAATAAGGAGCTCATACTTTCATTGAAATGATGTATGTAATGTCCTTAAAATGCCAGGTTTAAAAGATTTTAATTTGCATCTAAGAATCTATTCGGAGAAAAGACGGCAGGAGCCTTTTAAAAATAATATTTAAGTGCCAAAGAAATAGGTAAAAATCAAACTAACCTTTGCTTTACACGTTTCCTGAAGTTGAAATTGTTCCAGAAGCGAATTCATTTTCAGTAGGAACCCCATTTAAAAAATACTAATCTTATTCTACATTTCTAACCCTTTGGAGAAAACAGCATTAAATAAATTAACCGAATGCAACCGTAATTACGATATTATACAAAAATTATTTATTTATAAATAAGTTCCAGATTTTATAAAAAAAATGAAAATATGTATTTACATATACATATTAAGAACGGTAGTTTTTATTTTTATTTTTTTATGGTTTTTATTCCATTTCATTATTTATCGTTCATGTTCAATTTACGTAATGGCAGGCCATTTTAGGATTAATTTCTGCAACGTACGCAGGCTACGGGCGAACTTTTTCTCCGTGTATTCGCAGATTTGTCTCTATAGGCCGGATATTTTCACCTTATGTGAGACCCAGGTTTCGAAAAATCCCTGGGTTTCACCTTCTATCCCTTTTTAATATTCATAGGGGTCTTGCAATGTACGTTCGCGATGAAGTTGTGTACCAATGCCAGCAACCACTTGGCATGTATGATGCAGAATTTAACTGTCTTTGGGTTAAGTTTAGAATCAGGGCACATCTTTTGCATTTCGGGTTCTGGTATAGAAGCCCACACGCGGGAAGAAAGGTTTCGATGTCTGGCTTTGACTCCCTTTTCGACTCCATATCGAGTATCTTTACGAATTTCCCGAACAGTGTAATTGTTGTTGCTGGTTATTTCAATGTTCATAATCCGTCTTGGCTACGCGATTCAGGCCTCACCACTCCAGAAGGCTAATACGTGGAGCTATTTGCCGCACACAACCACCTTGCGCAATTACTGATTGAACCTACTCACATATCGTGTGTAGATGGGCACCAAAATAATACCCTCGACCTTTTCCTCACTACACACCCTGAAAAGTATGTATTTGAGATGCTTGAACTTCTCGGAAATTTGGATCACTGTACTATTTTCGCCTCTTTCCAGTTCTTCACTCTTCACAATGCTTCACATACAGCTACGAAGCGCTTGATTTTAAATTACCGAAAAGCTTGTTGGGCTGATCTTAACGATTTCTATGGGCATTTCAATTGGAAACTTTGTTTCCTTGATTATAACGTGAATGCCATGGCCGAAATGGTTGTCAATATAATAAGGCTAGGGATGGATAACTTCATCCCATCCAGAAAGCTTCCGATTAAATCAAGAAATAAATCTTGGTTTAATCAGACGTGCAAGCTTACAGTCACATCCAGAGAGGAAGCATGCCGAAATTGGCGTAATAACAAATGCGATTATACTGATACGCTAAACAAACAGGCAAGATCTTCATGTGCCGCAGTACTTAGGTGCGAAAAGACTATATACGAACAGCGCCTACGTGCTAAAGTTCTTATTTTTCCGCGGGCAAGTAAGAGCTTTTGGTCATCCATTAAAAGGCTTAAGAACAGCGCTAGTTTGGTCCAGTCTTTATAAAGGATGACCAAAAATTTTTCTAATAAGGCAAACCTTCTGGCTGAAATGTTTGCAGACAATTCGAACTTGCCGGAGAACGTTCAACCACTGCCCGAACTTGAAAGAGTATCAGTGACTATGCCTAGTATATTCTTTCGAGCCCGTGCAGTTAAAAAGGTTCTTGCAAATGTTGATGTTAATAAGTCTTCTGGGCCGGATGGCATTCCATCGCTAGTCCTGAAGCAGTGCTCTTCAAAGCTTGTGCTTCCATTGGCTAATCTTTTCAGTGCGTCTTATCGTGTGGGTGTTTTTCCATCTTGCTGGAAGATTGCCAATGCAACGCCAATCCCTAAAAAGAGTCCAACAATTTGCTGAGCGACCGCCAATACGGTTTCCGTAAAGGTCGCTCTACTGGTGATCTGCTGGCTCTACTCTCGAAAAGGTGGAATGAGTCCATTCATAGATTTGGTGAGAGAAAAGTTGTGGCCCTGGATATTTCCAAGGCATTTTACAGAGTCTGCCACGAGGCTCTCATATCCAAACTTATTGCTGTTGGTGTCAGTAGTCACTTCTCTTGATTCATATCGAGCTTTCTCAGAAATCGCACTATGAGAGTGGTTATAGATGAGATCTCATCCGGCGAGTTCAGGATAAATTCAGGGGTACCGCAAGGCTCTGTTCTTTCTCCTACTCTTTTTCTAATACTTCTTAATGACTTTCTTTTTCTTACTTCCAATCCTATTTACTCTTTTGCAGATAACAGCAACATTTGTCATTCATATTCCTTTGATCGTAGGCCGAGCCTTTTGGAGATTGGGGCGAAAAGGTAGAATATGAACGACAGCTCACAAGCGACCTGGCGAAAATCTCTGAGTGTGGTCGCGCGAACAGGGTCGACTTTAACGCGCGCAAGACCCAATGTTGTTTTCTGACACACAGACGTGGTGGTGTGTTGTCATCTGTATCTATGGGTAATGTAGATATTGAGCAATCAAATGCTCTTGATGTTCTGGGCATGAGAATTAATTGTGACGTTCGTTGGAACGAGCACATATGTCGAGTGTGGAAAGAAGCATTCAAGTGCCTCGGTTTTTTAAGACGGTGTAAGAATTACTTCACTCCATCTGATCTCCTTAATATTTACAAGACCTTTATCCGACCCAAATTGGAATACAACTCTCATGTATGTGCCGGTGCTTCAAGGTCTATTTTGGAGCTTACCGACCGCGTACAGGAGATGGCTAAGGTTCTTATTAATGACGGTAGGGTAGCCAACTCTATCGATTCATTAGAGAATCGTCGCAATGTGGGGTGTGTTTCTGTTTCATTGTTCTATCGGTACTATAACGAAATATGTAGTAGTTCTCGTAGTAGTTCTCGTATTTCTCGCAGAGCACATCCCTTTTAGGTTGATTGTCCAGTGAAACGCACAACGCATTATAGGGAGAATTGGTTCTTTGGTCGCACTGTTCGTTTGTAGAACAATCTTCCTGCGAATGTGTTTCCTGCCACTTACGACATGAACAAATTTAAATCGAACGTCCATAGACACTATTCTATCCATCCTCCTTCCCACAATCTATTTTGCTAGTACCAGCACAATGCACTGCATGAGTAGGGGTTATCCCCTGAGTGCTGGTCTCAAGTGACAAAAAAAAATATTACAGAAATCTGCAAAAATATATAAAACATGGATTAGTTTAAAAAAATATACACAGAATTCTTCAATTTAATTAGTTAAATTGGCTAAAAATATACATTGATTTAAATACCTATAACAGAACATTAGCGAAGAATTCATTTGAACAAAATTTTTTCAAGTTATTGAATAATGCCGTCTAATGAAAGACTATGGAAAATTTTGATAAAAGAAAAGATATGAAAATAATCTGTAAATATGAGAGCAGAGGTAAGCGTTTAGTAGCTAGAGCTCGTATTGCTAAACCTAATATCCATACTTCGATTAAAATTCATGATAATATAATTGCTATTGAAATGATCAGAGTTAAAACTGAATATAATAAACATGTTTACATTGGGCTTACAGTTTTAGAAATATTGAAATGGAAAATGTGTAATTTTCGTTATGATTATATGAAGCCAAATTATAATGAAAAACGTAATCTTAATTAAATGGATAGAGATTCCTTTATTTATGATATTAAAACAGATACGATGATATTAGAAAAGATATTAGCACATATTTCGCTACATGTGCAGATCCGATGATAATGCTTACAATTTTCCTCTTCTTAATAAAAAAGTTTTAGGAATGATGAAGGATGAATATAATGCTAAAGTTATCAAGAAATTTATTGGTTTAAGAGCTAAAATGTATTCGGTAATAATAGATAGAGTAGATAGTGAAATTAAAAAAATAAAGTTGTTAAACAATGTGTAACTAAAAATAATAGTTTTTAAATTCTATCAATCTATATCCATGAAATAATCGTCATCATACTCATTACTGCGATTAAACAAATGCTTTACCCAATTAATAAAATGCGTGTGTACGTATATGTTATTCTAAAAACAACCGAACATAATTATCGCTGTAGCCAAACAAAATTAACAAAACGAATCCACACATAATTTGTCCTTTTATTTCGTTTCTAAAGGTCCACAAAAAAAGAAACCATAAAAAATTAAAGATCGATTAAGAAATGAATATCACATCAACAAAGTACACATAAATATGCAAAAAGAATATTTGAACTGAATTACTTTCTGTTAACAAACAAAATATAAAATGTGTAAATAAAAACAATCGTTATATACAAGTTAATATATGAACTTCCAAAATTATTTAAATAAAGAAAATATTTTCCGATTGTTCCCGTTGCACGCTCATCTTTAATTTGCTGACATTGCGTCTGCAATATATTGTAATTTTAAACCATTTTTTAAAGCTCCCACTGTTAGAAGATTTGCTTCTTGTTGTCGCAAAGTTTTAGTTTTAAGACAAACAGTTGTAATTTGGCATTGTATTGAATTGGATGTTTTAAGAGCGGAAATAAATAAAAAAAGGATAAAAATAAAAAATGCATTTAAAAAGGAATAAATAAATATTAACTGGGCGCTCAACCATTACCATTGTAGAAAAGCTCTGAAAAGAAAAAGTAAGTACACGGTCGGGTATCCTATTTCAAATAAAAATAAGTATCTTTGAAAGGAAGAGAAAAAATACTCGGAAAAAATTCTCAAAACTAAAAAGTAAGAATTATTCGGGACGTGAAAAAAAAACTCGGAAAAAATTTATGAAAATTAAAAAGTAAGAATCTTTCGGGAAGTGAAGTAGAAAAGTGGAAATCAAAGGAGAGCAAAGACTCAAGAGTGCTGAATAATACCCCATATACATATAAAGTGGAAAGGAAAAATATATATTAGTGGTTTGGTCACCAAAAAAGGTGGAAGAAATGCAGATTATATACGATAATATAAAAAATTTATAATCACGACCTAAAATATTAAGATAAAAAAAGTTATACAAATGTTTAAGAAAACAAACTTATCTTAGAAATACAGTGCCTTCAACGCATAATCGGACACGTTTTTCTCTCGTACATAAGTCTACTAAACGTAAAAAATATAATAAATATATAGACGTTTTAGGGTCTTATTTATACTTCAGATATATGTCTATACGAATAATAGGAAAACCAGCACTCAATCCAATAATAACTGTTAGTTTCAGTAAAAAAACAAAAATAACTACATTTTTTAAACTCATAATCGGACAAGACAAAGTTTGAATCACTAAAATACAATAGTCGACCAATCGGTAATAATTTGCATATCCTTCGTAATCTAGCACAGTCAGTAAGCATCTTAGAATTTATTTAGATATACTTCTGGCTCTATGGAGTTCAATATTGCTAACAATATCACATTAATCTGAACAAGGGTGTTGACCTTTTTTGATGGACTCCCCTAGCCAATTCCTCCGAAAGAGATCCAATTACATACGGTTCTGGACTCCGCGCATGTGTTTCTATAAGATTGGAACAATTACGGATCAACTAAAGCATTGTGACACCTGATGTGTGCTTGAGATTGCTTGCGATACCCAATTTCCTTCAACTAACTTAGCACTTTCTTTGAGAATATTGAGATAAGGAAAAAACAGTTAAAATCTATATAACAAATTATGAAATTAGTAAACATAAAAGGAAAAATAATATGACAAATATATGAAAAATAAAATTGTAATTGTAATTGTGTTTGACCATATAGACAATAAAATAAAACTCATAATTTCACTATCAGAAACTGAAATAAATCGTTTATCTAAAATATAATAATAATAAAATAACTAAAGTTCCACTCTCATCATCACGTGGTGTTAGGCTTAAAATTTGTAATAAAATAATATTAGAATAAAGTAATCAAAGTTTAAATTAAATAAATTTGAATGAAAATTTTGTTTTAAAGGAATAAAAACCTGTGAAGCACGTACAACAAAAAATCATAAAAAAACAATTTTAAAAGAAAACAAAAACCTTTTCTTCTATTAAACACAAAAAAAAAAAAAAAAAAGAAATAAAAACAAAAACTAATTCTGAGAGATTAATATTAAAATTCAAATAGAAAAACTTGAAAAAAATTCTACAAAAAAGTGAAGCAAAAGAAAAACCTGTAAACAACAACTTCCTACTATCTGAAAAGGAAACAATATAAATACGAACAAAGAAAAGAACATTAGATCCTCTCAATCTCAACAACTCTAATTTTAAGAACTAGATTTTATTTAACTAGAATTACAGTTTTTATCTGATTATTTTTAAACCTATACTTGAAATTAAATTAGATTGAATTTAAAATAATTTTAATTTTAACTGTAAACTTTATTGGATATAAAGTATATATTTTCTGTGGCTAAGCCACCAATCACAACACAAGTTAAAACACATAAACAATTTGAAAGAATATTCTTTTTTAAAACAAGAAGTGGATTGCCTTAATAATGTAATGTAATAAGGAGCTCATACTTTCATTGAAATGATGTATGTAATGTCCTTAAAATGCCAGGTTTAAAAGATTTTAATTTGCATCTAAGAATCTATTCGGAGAAAAGACGGCAGGAGCCTTTTAAAAATAATATTTAAGTGCCAAAGAAATAGGTAAAAATCAAACTAACCTTTGCTTTACACGTTTCCTGAAGTTGAAATTGTTCCAGAAGCGAATTCATTTTCAGTAGGAACCCCATTTAAAAAATACTAATCTTATTCTACATTTCTAACCCTTTGGAGAAAACAGCATTAAATAAATTAACCGAATGCAACCGTAATTACGATATTATACAAAAATTATTTATTTATAAATAAGTTCCAGATTTTATAAAAAAAATGAAAATATGTATTTACATATACATATATATTTATATAAAAAAAAATATTCTAAAGAAATTATGAATTGAGATAAATAAATTTCATTAAGTTAAAAAAAAAAGATCAAACAACTTTTACATACAATTAAAAAAATAAAATTTAACAAGAAAAATATTAAAGTTGAACCAAAACACAACCGTGAAATTTTAAAATTTGTATTTATTATTTATTTTCTATATTTTTTTTACTTCTGATTGGCAAATTAAATTAAAAAAACAACAACCGCAAAAATTATAATAAAAATTAAGATATTAAACTTACCTTACTTTAACTTACTTGGTGTTATTAATGAAGGCCTCCATCTGGAACTTGAGTGGTTACTGAAATAAGTTTAAAATTCTTGCAAATCGTTGTTAAGTTAATTTGCCAATAAAATGTACGTGGGTGTTTTCGTATTTATTTATTTTTAATTGTTCTAAATTATTGTATTAATTATTGTTAATTTTTTTTATATACTAATTTAATTTGATTTTCATGTTTCTTTATATTTTTTATTTTTATAGAGCACTATTATTTATTATTTCTTTTAAATATATAATACGTATTTTTTTCTTTCTTTATATTTCTTTAATTATGTATTTTTTTTTTTTTTTTGCTCTTATACAGCAACCTCGCGAAGCTTTAAAAGCTATATAATTGTAGTAATATGATGGCGTTCGAATTTATTTTCGAAGTTAATTTTTTTTGATAAAATTTGCTACAAAAAAAAAAATTATATTTTCTTCCAATTAGAAGCTTACACGAAATGAATGTCTTATGTATTATTATATTTAACACCAGAAAGTTTACAGAATTACAATTACCCTGTAGGTAATGTAAATCTGTTTTATTTTTACGCCACGGATAATCTATATTCCCCGATTCTTTTGTGTGAGCACATTTTAAACAAAAATTTTATAATATAAATTTACTATCTAAAATCAAAAATATATAACATAAATTTTACCATTTTATATAATGCTTCCCGAAAATATTTGAAAGGTTGTGTAAAAGGATTGCAAAAATAATGATAGATTAGCCTTATTATGCAACAAAAAAAAAAAAAACTATTAAATTTATTTTCTATTTTTTTCTTTATAACAAAACTTTTCCGAGAGAATCTTGCCTGTGCTCGCACGGTCGAAAAGAGAAAGGAAGTTGAATTTGTCGATTAAAGTTATGAAGCCTCGACAAATGGCGAATGTCAAGGCGAATTTAATAAGATGGTCTTAAATTGAAAACGAATACAACACTGTAAAACAAAATTTCGGTGTGTCAATATAATGCAAAACTGTAGTAAGGAAAAAGTTGTCAAGAAAATACAGAATGTTTGTATTTTTGGACATACGCGAATGTATCAGCTGTTGCTTACATAGTAAATTAGGGCCACCTTATTGAATTCGCCTTGGCGAATGTTTAATAGAAAAGTTGAACACTAATTTTAACAACAAAAAAATAGTCAAAGTTGTAATCGACATATGTAACGAATTTCCGTAAATTTCATTTCCTACATCACATGCACATGCCAAGAACTATATGCATGTTTATATAGTAATTTACAATCACATTCAACACAAATAAAATGTTCCTTTCTAATTTCTTTTCAATATTATAAAAGCAAAACAATAATTTCAAAATAATAATTTAAAATCAAAACAATTTTGGCAATATAATTTATGTTCTATTACATTAAAATTTTGTAAAAGAAAGTTAGCTTAGGCACAAACCTTAAGAAAAATATTTGTAACTTTCGAAAATTTGATTCTGACACATATGTAAATGTAAATAAATTCAAATAAAAATTACTTTTTTTGACTTTTGGTAGAATTAACCCTTTACGTGATACATATATTTGATATATTTTTAGTGGCTATTGAAACAAAAAAATAATAATAAATACAGAAACAAATTTTAAATAACCAAATATATAATTTTATTTTAAATAAATAAACCATTCAGTTAATACTTGTTAACAAAACATTAATTGAGCTGTAGTACTGAGTGTTGATAAATTTTTATTTTGTAAGACGTTCACTACAAACCTGAAAAACGACGTTTAACTTCGAATATCTTTTCCATAAAATATTATTAATTGTTTACCATCTAAATTTTTTAATATATAATAATGGTTTCAGATTCTTTCCTTTACTCTCGATTTTATAAACACTGGAGCAAACTTCGCATTAAAATGTTTTTCCATATTACTTTGACTAAAATTTCTACAAAAAATTCCTGACCAACATTCTTGAAATAGATTATATTGATGTTGATTTGTTTTGAAAGCTTCTCGTAAATTTGCCCTAATATTTTACAAATGATCCTCTCTTGAAAGACAAACTAAAGGCTCATTTAACATTCCAAATTGTTTTAACATTTTGTATGATGTCGCATGTGTAATCATATCAAAGCCAAATAAGGCATGATATGGTGAAAGTTTTGTAGCTTGGTGATATGCATTTCGCAGAGTACAACTAATGTCTGTTAATTTTTCATCCCATAAACGATGACCTTTCCGAAGGTAAGCTCTTATGCCTGCAATTATAGAACGGCTTACCCGCTCAGATGCATTAGACTGTGGAGAGTAATACGCCGTATAGGTATGTTGAATACCATAGGAGGTGAAGAATGCGTTTAGCTCATCTGCTCTAAACTAGCTTCCACTGTCACTCACTATTGCCTCCGGAACAACATATGTGTAAAAAAATTTGATATTTTAAGGAATTCTGAATTGCGGCAGATGTAAATTTCCTTAGTGGACACAACCAATGAAATTTTGTTAAATGGTCTAGTACTATTAGTATACCAATGTTACCGGATTTTGAGCGTGGATAAGGTGCGAGTAAATCTATAAATAATCGTTGAAATAGGCGTATGCTAACTACATGGTTTCCCATTGGTGGTTTCATTATAAAATTGGGCGATTTTGTTGATTTACAAATTTCACATTTACTCACAGCCATCGCGTACCATACCTGGCAAATAAAAATTTCTCCTCAAAAGTTCCAATGTCTTATATATACTTCCATTAGCTGTAATACTGCTATCACGAGCTCGTTTTATAGTGGTTTCTGGAAGTCTAGTTGGTATCCAAAGTTTCCAACAATTGTCTTAATGCACTTCTTCACCAGAGTAATGTTGAGTACGAAAATATACAAACTTGTCTATTATTTTCAGATCTGGAAAATCATTATTATTATTTTTGACTTTAGTTTTTAACTCCTCATAGTTATTGTCTTCAAAACATTTTGAATCTAAATTTACTTCAGATTCACAATTTCGAGACTTGCTAAAGAGTTTTTTGGTATCCTAGACAACGCATCAGGTATGACGTAGTACTTTCCTTTTCTATGACTTATAGAAAACTTAAAATCTTGTAGTTTAAATATCCACCTAGCTAGTCTTCCACGAAAATCCTGTTGCTTTATAAGCCATAATAAAGAAGAGTGATTTGTTACCAACTCAAGCTCTTGTAATTATAAATAACAACGAAATTTTTTGATTGCTTCTACTGCAGCCAAACATTCTTTTTCGGTGACACTATAATTTCGCTGCGCCGAGTTAAGATTCTTACTCAAATAAGCAATCAGACGTTCATGTCCGTTTTCATATAATTGAACTAACACGGCTCCGATCCCAAAATTACTAGCGTCACAATCTAAAAAGAATTTTTTAGTAAAATCAGCATTTATTAATACTGGTGCTGTTGTAAGTAATTTTTTAACTCTTTCAAAGCCTTTTTGTGCGCTATCAGTCCACACGAACTCTTTCTTACTAGATAGGACTTCAGTGATGGGGTAAGTTTCTGTCGGAAAGTTTTCAATAAACCGATGATACCATCCTGCTATTCCCAAAAAACCTCGAACCTGCTTTAAATTTTTAGGTACGGGCCAATTAGTAATTGCTATTATTTTATTTATTTATTTATTTCAATGTTTCATACACAAGACCTGAATCTTATATTGCAGTATGAAACTGAGCATATGTATACTACGGTATATATTAATAATTAAAATAATGACTATAATAATAAGAAAGAACGAATAATCAGAAATTTTAGTTTAAAATTTAAGAACTTTTAGTATAATTTAAAAAATCTTACTACAATTTAGTAATTTTAGCATAAAATTCAAGATTATTTAAGTATAACTAAAAACATAATTACATGAAACGAAAATTATGAAGGGAAATATTCCAAAATTTTAACATATACAATGTACAACAATCAAAAATATCACAAGAATAAAATATAATATATATATATATATATATATATATATATATATATATATATATATATATATATATATATATATATATATATATATATATGAGTTACTAATCACCTGCAATTCATAAGGGATTGCGTTCCAGAGACTGATAGCATGAATAAAGAAATGATATAGAGAAATCAATGTCCAATATCGAAACGCAAGAAGTTCTGTACCCCAACCAAGCATTGAAAAGATTAAACGCGCATGAAGATGATGATGTTGACGTGTATATATAATTTTATGCAAGATTGTATTATTGTATTATATTATATTAATTCCCATAACCATTCCATGACGGAACATTGGGACTTCTCTCAGTCAATGCGCTGCATCCGTCTATTTTTAAACTCATTGAAAGTGACTTACAGTTTAACGCCGGCTCCGAACGGCAAATGCATTAGAGAAGTTTTCAATAGTAGTAATACTCATAACCATTTACAAGCTAATGTTATGAGGTGATACCGCTGTTGAAAAACTTTTTCTTGTTTTTAGATGGTCTGGCTGGGAATTGAAGCGACGACCCTCTGGTTGGTAGTCGGGTGTCTTAACTACCATACCACAGCGGTACACAAGATTATTGTATTAATTATTGTTAATTGTTCTTTTTATATTTATTTATGTTTTTCTTTTAAATATATATATATTTTTTCTTTCTTTATATTTCTTTAATTATATATTTATTTTTTTTTACTCTTATACAGCAACCTCACGAAGCTATAAAAACTATTGTAATAATATATTGGCGTTCGAATTTATTTTCGAAGTTATTAGGCCCAATTTTGAAAAAATTTTCTATAGAAAACAAGAACAAATTGTATATTTTCTTCTAATTAGAAGCTTATACAAAATGACTGTCTTATGTATATACTTTGGGATGTAATGATGGTCGCCTCCGCGCGGTGCATCATAGGTAGCGCTAAATGACCTTCTCTTTCCTCTGTACGACCACGGCTTATGAATTTGGATGATGATTGTGTTTCTGACGCTCTCGGGCTGATGATCAGTGTTCCGCGTTTGGTCGGTACTGGTTGCCTCCGCCTCGTTAAAACTTGGCAAGTCTCGCAGTACGTTCGAAATCCGTCACTGTTAAGTTGGTGGCAATGGTTAGGTTGAGAAAACTCCCTATTTGATCCGGCCAGGCTCTGAACACTCTGACCCATAAGGCAGGGTGTCAACATTGCAATTACGGACGTAGATAACGGCTGCGAGTTGAGGCCCAACTAGCCATGGAAAAAATTACACAACAAGAAATTAATAAAAATAAAAACAAATCGGACACAGGAAAACCTGTGACCAAACCCACTACTATCACTGCTGAATCAAGCAGCGCTCCAACTACTTCTGTAGATACACGAGGGGAAATTGACACCTGTGAAGAACTCGGGTGATTGAACAAACTCGACTAGGAAGAACATTTGCCCCTGTAGGAAACGGACATCTGATCTTCGCCTGGCAACGAGGTTGATCTGTTAATTATCTGTCAAACCTGCGGATACTCTGCCTCCGGTTCAGGTTGCATCCTTGGAATTGGCCAAGGGGGCTAGCGAGGGAGCAAAGCAGGGAGCTGGAAATGAACCAGTAGCCTCTGTTAAAAGACAGAGGTCAGTAGAATAAGAAAAACCGGGACTTTCATCTAAGAAACCTAGGGGCCACTCAGTGTTGGCAAGGTCTTTCAGCGAAGTCACGAAGGGCAGCCTAATCCTTGGGGTTTTAGACGAAGGATCTCAGGATGGTCGTATGTCTAAGGATAAATGGCGGCTTGTAGAAGGAGCTCTTCTCACCGTGTTCATGGATATCGTCAGTAAAAACCCTGGCCCTGCACCTATCTATGAAGACGCGGGTTGGTATCAGGGCAGTATTAAACTCATCGGCTGCTCTGGTGGACGAGCAGCACGACTATACAAGGCTGCCATGGGACGGATAGGTGAGGTTTGGCCGGGAGCCAGACTTAAGGCCGTGACAGACTTAGAAAGGCCATTCCGTCTAAGCCAAGGGTCAGGGCCTGGATTCCGCTAAACTCACCTACTGACCCGCAGAAAATCCTACGGATAATCAAGCATTGCAATCCAACCTTAACCACTGGGGATTGGAGGGTTGTAAAGATTGAGGACCCTGTAGATACTTCTAGGCAGATTGTACTACTACTGTACCAGGAGTCTTTAAAACCTTTGGAGGAAGTTAAAGGCCTAGTTCGATGTGGGTTCACTTGTATATCCCTCAGCGTATACAAAGTGGATACGTTGAGAGATGGCCAAGGTGAGGGCTCAGAAGTACCCATGAAAACCTGGAACCAGTAGTGACGAAGTGGTGGAGAATCTACCACTGGAAGATGACAGGCGTAGTTTAACGGCTGACCTGAGGGATAGCTTCGCTAGACTCTTAGACAATCCCATTACTGCCTAAGAGGATCACAAGGCTGACGTGATCAATGGGGTTGAGGATGAAGGTCCTTCCAACAAACCTTCATCGCAGTAAGGCAGCATCTGCCAATCTTATGCTCTTGCGAAAGATGGACACGATGAGGTCCTGATACAGGAACCATGCACGGTTTTGAATCGTATATGTGGTGTCAGGACCTATGGTTAGAGGAACTTTGTTTCTCAACCGCCAGGTAGACCTAGATCTTGTAATCTCATTAAAGACAAGTTTAATGCTTCTTTAAACCACTCTTTGAACCACTGGAAAAAGTGGTTTTTAGGAATTATAGGAAAACGGACCGGGGTGCATATCGTAGGCTTCTTAGGGAGCGATTGGACTATCGTCCGCATGAACCGACTGGTAAAATTTTGTAAAAAGAAAGTTAGTTCAGGCACAAACCTTAAGAAAAGTATTTGTAACTTTCGAAAATTTGATTCGAAAAAACAAAACAAAAAAAAACATTTTCTTTTTCTGACTTTTGATGTAATTAACCCTATACGTGAAACGTATATATATTTTTAGTGACTACTGAAACAAAAAAATAATAATAAATATAGAAACAAATTTTAAATAACCGAATATATAATTTTTATTTTAAATAAATAAGCCATTCAATTAAATATTTGTTAACAAAACATTAATCGAGCTGTAGTACTGAGTGTTGATAAATTTTTATTTTGTAAAACATTCACTACCCCCTATATCATTAAGGTGTCCACAACAAGAAGAAAATAAAAAATTCTAATTGATGGCGGTTCAACAAGCTGCTACTGTATTCCTGGAGTTCTAACGAATACACAGGAATTAGTTGTTAAGAAGAGGGTAAGAACCATTAATGGTTTTACCATCATTAAATATTTTTATGCAGCGAGTATTTCTGGTTTTAATGAGAGATTTTACGAAATTGAGAATTTTATGAAAAGAGCTGATGTTGTTCTGAATTTTGAAAAAGAAAAATTAATTTGCGGTAAATACTGCGAAAAAATAATAAATATTGAGTCAGAAGATTCAACCGAAAATACGAAAATAAAAGACAAGCAATTAAAAAAGTGGTTGAAATAAAATGTATAATAAAGAAATATATAACTTTATTGACAAAAGGGAAAAATCTTTAAATACCTTAAGGAAAAAAGTTATAAAAAAAAAAAATTTGCATTCAATTAGGCATTGGCATTTAGGACGGACATCAGAGCAGCGATTCGAACAATTGCTGAAGCACCTACAATATCCTTATCCACTTTCTGCAAATAGTTTTGTTAATAATGATATTAAAAGTTATAGATTATAACAAATTAAATGAAAACACGGTAAGCGATAAATATCCCATTTCGGATTGTAATGTAATATTGTCCAATCTAGGGACAGCAAACTATATTTCAACTATCGATTTAGAGTTTAGTTTCCACCAAACCCTCGTGAAAGAAGAAGATATTAAGAAAACTATCTTTTCCGTTAACAACGGGAAATATGCAACAGCAACAACAAACTAACAGCAAAGAAAACAAGTAACAGACAATAAACAAGCAACAACAAATACTAAAAGCTGAAAGAGGTAGATGTTTAATTTAAATGTTATGTTTAATTTAGAGTAATTTTCGACCCATTTTCTAATATTATTTAATACTCACATTTTAAATACCTGGACGATTAATTTGCGACTGCTATACAGTTTGTATTATTGTATTTAAAAAAAAAAACTCTTTTTAGATATAAGCTCGAATCATTTTCAAAACCTTTATTAATCGTGCAAGTGATTAATCAGTTTTTAATAACCAAAAGGACTCGAAAAGA
The DNA here is from genome assembly GCA_023159175.1 of Wohlfahrtia magnifica. Classification (NCBI taxonomy): domain Eukaryota; kingdom Metazoa; phylum Arthropoda; class Insecta; order Diptera; family Sarcophagidae; genus Wohlfahrtia; species Wohlfahrtia magnifica. The sequence goes on from JAKWBJ010000271.1 coordinate 144,802, forward strand.
ACTCAGTAAGGTGATTTGTCCAAAAACGATCTTTCAATTGCTAGCTGGGATGTACCAAATAAGTACATACATACCGACATATATACTTATGTATGTATATACTTGTAGATATATGTATGCATGCTTATGTATGTATATATGTATGTAAATCTTTATGATTAAATCCAAACAATTATCAATAATGATGATAAAGCAGCTTCTAATAATTTAATTTAAATAATAATAATAAAAAACAACTCAAATGAAAAAAACAACAAAAGGCTACAAAAGAACTAAAAAGAAATTAAAAGAAAGAAATAGAATCTACCTGAAATATCGAGAGGTTCGAGAGCTTTCGATGTATTGTTTAGTCGGCCATATAAGAAGCACATCGATGCGAACAATAATCAGTTTAAGTAAAGTTAACTCAGCGAATGTGTTATTGGTGTGAAGAGAGTTTATAAGGAGTAAACTCGTGAAGCTAGTAGTGAAGTAAAAACCAGTTTAGTTGGAGCTAACTCAGTAAAGAGAGTTAAGTGTGGATAACCTCTGGTTGAAAAGGTTGTGATTGAACCTAAGTTATAACTACGATCGGGTTGGAAGATCTTTAGGAAGAAAGATCTGTCGAGTAATTGTTGTTGTTTACAAAGTTGTAAACAGACAGAGTAATTAAGAATAAAAATTGTTATTGCCTGTAAAAAGATTACAAGCAGTGGTGCACATAACGGTGTTGAATAAAGGATTTTTAATTAAAACCAAACACAAAATTTATTTTATTTTAACTACAATCTACGAACTCAACAATATATTAAACCAAACTTGGTTACCTGTACATCATTGCACACTAGAAGATCTATACGATTTTAAAGAAACAGTGAAAGGGGTTTTCACAAACAAGTTTGTATACAGCAGAAAATTTCCAATAGACGTAACAAACGTCGATGACATTATTCCAAGTACTCATTCTCGTGCTCATCGAAGCTCTAAAGGGAATTGCAAACAAATAAATAAACAGTACAATTGGCCAAAAATAATGAAGCACTTCAAGGAACATATCAGACATTGTACAATCTGCAATCAAAATAAATATAATAGACATCCACAGAAATTTCCAATTGGAGTAGCTCCAATTCCTAACAGAGAGGGTGAGTTCCTTAACATCGATATTTTTTACGCAGGTCTTAATTTCATAACATACGTTGAAGCTTATTCCAAATTTTTGGTTATTAAAAATATCGAAGATAAGACTAATATGGGAGAAAGGGTTTTAGGCGTCCTTCAAAATTTTCCTAATGCCAAAAAGATAACACTCGATAACGAACCAGGATTTTTAACTGCTGAGCTTAAGTCCTTAATGCAACGTTTATGTATTGAACTTTATTATTGCACACCGCGTCATAGCTCAACGAATGGACAAATCGAAAGAGTCCATTCTACTTCAGTTGAGACAGCTAGATGTATCAAAGAGGAGTTTAATCTTTTACAAGACACTGAAGCTTTTTATCGGGCAGCTCAACAATATAACAATACAATACATTCAGTCACGCAGAATAAACCGGCTATTATACTTTTTAATAGGGTAACACATAACTTAGTAGAAATATTACAAAAGGCTCAGGCTGAAATGATAACAATAATTAATTCAGGCCAAGTAAAAACTTATCAAAATGGCGATGTAATGAATGAGAAGATTATAGGGCAAAGAAATAAATTGCTGCCTCGATTCAAGAAATGGAAGGTAAAGGAAGACTTAGATAAAAATTAAGTTTCGCTATACATAAGGATAATATCAGAACTTAAAACATCCGAAGTGAATTTTGTTTTTTTTTCATTTTATGAAAATGAAGTTTTTAATAATACTTTTTGCAGTATTCGTGACTTACAAGACAGAAGTCCAGATACTAGACTATACGTATTCACAACTTATCTCTATACACCAAGGACAAGCAAGACTACAGAACGGAAATTTTAGGCTAATTCATGTTTTAGAGCACGAGCAAAAAAATTCTAATGAACATATCAAGAAATAGACCATCGATACCATTTTTCCTTTATGGTATCAACGAAGTAAAAAATTATATTAAAATAATGAAACCAAGAGTTAGACGTTCAATCGACATTATTGGCACTGCTTGGAAATGTATAGCTGGCTCACCCGATCACAAAGATCACAATATTGTAGTGAACAAAATAAACGGACTGCTTACGAATAACGAACTACAGAAAATTATTAATGAAAGATTTAATGACAGAATCAACCTATTGACGAATACTACTAACAATATTTTGAAAGCAATTGAGTCTTTGGAAGAAACTCAAAGAATTATGGAAGATTCCATAAGAAATATAATAAATGTTATCAAAACGGATGTTACAATATGGAATATGCCTTACAATGGGCAAAGGTAGGAGTAATTAATTCGTTTATACTGTCGGAGATGGAAATCAATGAAGCCAAACAGTTTCTGGAGCTTGAAGAATTTCCATACAATAATTTTGAAGAGGCTTTGGGATTTGCTACAGTTAAGATAGCTACAGACCTTTCTTCTTTAATATATATAATAAGTTCATCAGCAATCAATAAAATAAATTGCGAAAAATTATTAATTAAACCAGTAAAACCAAATAGGAGAATTACAAAAATTAATTTTGAAAATATAATAAGATGTAATGATCAAATTTTTGAAAATTGAAGACAATTTTTCTTTCATCAATATAATTTATGTACTTGCAATGAAATAATGCGAACTTATTAGACATAAATAAAACGAATTGTATATCATCACTTTTAAAAAGCAAGAAGCATAACTTCGCGTTTGTAAATAATGAACATATTTCTATTGTTCAGGAAATAAATGAAGGAACAATACTTTTAAATCAATTTAACGGAATTTTAGAAATATTTTAAAATAAAATATATCAATTATTGGGAATATATTTGATTCAGTTTCATAATGAAACAATTAGTATTGAGAATCGGACATTCACATCAAAAGAAGTTTCAAATTTGAAACCACTTCCAGCTGTACTGCAGCCATGATCTAATAAGTCAATAGTTAGAAAGGTTTTATCTCTAGAAATTATAAGAAACCTTGAAGTTAATAATACAGATAAAATAAATTCAATACCAACTAAACAATATGCAATGTTGTCAACGAGTATTGGTTTATCTGTTGTAATAATATCTGTTTACCTAATATTTGTCAAAAAAAAAAAAAAAATTAAAATTAAAATCATATATAAACATCATAACAATGGTTGAAAAAGAAGTCGAACAGAAGGCTTCTACTGTTGAAACGTCAATTTATCAGGAATGTAATACAAGATTATGTAGCGCTAATGAGCTACCAACATTTTAACAATCGGGACGATTGGTCTTGCAAGGGGAGTTAAGATATCACCTTCCAAATTAATTTAAAAAAATAAAATATTTTCTCATAGTTCCCGTTGCATGCGAGTTACATTCCCACTCCCTAAGCTAATTATATTGGCTGGTAAAGTGTAGGGAACTCAATAGCTTAAATTACACATCTGTTTTTCGTTCCCACATTTTGCCAGACAGCAACGTAAGCAATTTTGTTTACTTGTTTAGCTTTAGTTATAAGTAAGATATTTTTAAAGAAATTAGTCTTAAGATTCATTTCACAAATAAAGTAACATAAGTGGCGCAGTCGGTTTTGCGAACAGTAAAAATTAAAAAAATTAAAATTATTAAATTTTGAAAGTTAAAAAGAGTAAAAAAAAAAATCAAAAGAATCTTAAGGAAAAGAATATATTTAAAAGAATTAAATTTATTAAATTTTGAAAGTAAAAAACAAAAAAAATCATTAAGAATGAAAATATTTAAAAGAATAACATTACAAACAAAGACAAAGTGTTTAGTGGGAAAAAAATATGAGTAGATTTGATGTGAACAGGGACCTACAGGACGTCGACGGGTCAGGGCAGGAAAAGATTGCCGAATTAGAGGCGGTCCTGCGACTTCAAGAGCAGAAAAATATACAGCAGCAAAATCAGTTGCAAGAACAACAGCTGCAAATGCAACAGCAGTTACGTCAGTTACAAGAGCAACAGGCTCAACAACAACAAGTACACCAACAACAGCAGTTACAGGAACAACTGCAAATACATCAACAGGCTCAACAACAACAGGTTCAACAACAACAGTTCGACGGGTGCGGATTTGACATGGCCGCAAAGGACGTCATAATGCAGTTCCGGATACTGAGACTTCTTGACGAAAGGCATAACCCAAGAGCGTTTATACAGTCCGTCGAGACAAACTTCACTCTTTGCGGCAACAACGAGAGTTTAGCTAGATTCTGCGTCGGAATTGTTGCGAACGATAAAATCCTTGGAAAGGCTGGTAAAGGTGTGAGAGAGCTGCAGAACAATGCCTCATGGGAGGAAATCAAAACAAGGATGTTGCAACGGTACCGGCCGGAAAGGACCTATGCGGAGGTTTTTAACCACTGCCGAACGGTAAGTGTGGGAAATTTAAGTGAATTGTTTAGGGTATTTGAAGAGGCCAAATTTGAAATAAACGACATATTTTTAGGAGATCTACTTAAGCCGAGTATATGTAAACCCGAGAATGTTGACAGGGACTTAGTGGATATATTGTTGGAAAAAATAGATGGAGCTATTAGAGCACACATAGGAGAACATGAAACCTTATCTGACACAATCTTGAACTACACAAGACTTAAATTAATACACGACATTAGGGCAATAGAGTTTGATCATAGATCAAACTTGAAAAACAAGGGCATTGTCAATGGTAATAGCACATTTAGAAATCAAGGAAACAAACCTCAGATGTTCAATGAAAGTAATACAAAAGCAAAAAGTTGTGGCAGAACTAAATCTCAACATTTTCGTAATTATAACAATTACAATAACCGCAATTTTAACTCTGTTCAACCTCAAAATTTCAGCAAACGAAATAATGAACAGCCTCAGGGTTCTTGTAATCAGCCTCAAAATTCCTTTATTTATAATAGGAATAAAGTTGGTTCGTCGCAAACACCTTTATCACATATGAGTGTTGATACTAACTTGGCTTCACAGAGGTCTCATGAATCAAAATATATGGAGGTTGATACCTTACAGGAGGCTTAAAAGGTTGCTTGCAACGATGAGGCAAATTTTTTAGAACTGTCTCGAAATGCAAATTACCCGTAGTTGTTTTGTCCATAGGCAAACAAAATTTCAAATGCCTAATAGATACTGGGGCAAATACAAGTGTAGTAAAACTAAACACATTTTTTCTATATGAAAGACAGAATCTAAAAGAATGTTTATTTTAAAGGCTAATCAATTTTTTCTTTTAATGATTTAAGAATTGAACAAATTTGTTTAAGTTTGTACTTTGCTTACTCGAACACGTACTTGCCTATGATATTGATTTAAATAAGAACAAAAGCATCTCTTAAGTCACCATCTCTTGTTTAAATTTAATCTTTATTCTCATGCAATTGTGATCCTTGCATTAAGAGGCAGCACTTGTTTTTCAAATCTCTTCATTTTAGTTGCAAATTATGGCGAAAAAGAAGAAAATCAACAAAAAAAAAAGCCTTAACGGTTTCAACGACGTAAAACATTTCGTTGTTACCCCAATGCCTTCACAATTTCTTGCCAGAGGTACACTTTCATGGAAAATAGTTGACTTTAAAAATGAAAATTATGATGCTATACTGGGTCAGAATTTCCTGATACCTTTCAAGGCCAAAATAAATCTAGACCAAAATTATTTGGAAATATTCGGTAATAAAATATTTTTTGAAGAAAATGCTTACCCATTGGCATTTGACATAATTACAAGTCTTCAGTATAGTAAGAATGAAGACATAAAGGCAAGTTCCAGATGAATGACTTAAGCAAAAAGGAGCATGAATCTATTAAAGGCTTACTAAATGAATTTAAGCATTTGTGTTTTGTTGAGGGAGATACTTTGTCCGCAACAACTGAAATCTGTCATGAAATAATTACTACTACAGATAAACCTTTGTATTCAAAAATTTATCGGTATCCTCAAATCCATGAGATTGATATCTAAAGACAGATAAAAGACATGCTTAAGCAAAATATTATAAGAGAAAGTAATTCTCCTTATAACAGCCCATTATGGGCCGTACCAAAGAAACGATATAATTCTGGAGCACAAAAATGGAGAATCGTCATAGATTACAGAAAACTTAACGAAAACACAGTCGATGATAAGTTTCCCATACCAAACTTGAATGGTATTCTGGATAAATTGGGGAAATCCCAATATTTTACAACATTAGATCTTGCCAAAATTTTGGTAAGAGAAGAAGATCGAAAGAAGACAGCCTTTTCAATGCCTTTTGGACATTACGAATTCATTCGTATGCCATTCGGCTTGAAGAATGCGCCATCAACCTTTCAAAGGCTGATGAATTCAGTTCTTCGTGAACAAATTAACAAAACTTGTGTCGTCTATATTGCTGACATATTGGTGTTCAGTACATCCCTGAAGAACACATAAATTTTTTAAGATCAATCTTCATGACATTAAGAATGGCCCAATTGAAAATTCAGGTAGATAAATGGGACTTTCTGAAGAAAGAGACGCAATTTTTAGTTCACGTACTGACCAATAATGGCATTAAGCCAAATCCTGAAAAATTAAAATAATTCAGAAATTGCAACTTCCAAAAACTACAAAACAAATTAAATCTTTTCTGGGAATAACAGGATTCTACAAAAAATTCATTAAAGATTATGCAAAAATTGCAAGTCCTTTGGCAAAAGCACTTACAAGAAACGAAAAAATTAATACAAATGGCACTAATTACATTTTGGCTTTTGAAAAATGAAAAGAAATTGTAACCAATGCGCCGATCCTTAAATATCCAATCTTCTCCAAAAAATTCAAAATAACCACCGATGCAAGCAATTTCGCCATTGGCGCCGTTCTTTCACAAGAAGGCCATCCAATTGCATATGCCTCTCGAACTCTAAGCGTAACCGAAACCAGATAGTTTGGGGTGTTAAATACTTCCGACCATATATCTATGGAAGAGAGTTTGATCTTGAGTGCGACCATGAGCCGCTGAAGTGGTTACAAGTAAAATATACAGGAAAGGATATCAACCCACGTCGGCAGAGATAGTTGGTCCAATTGGGTGAGTGAATTATATAAAAGGAGAACTAAACAAAGTTTCCGATTTTTTGAGCCGTATTAATCCCGACGCAAATTAAATTAATCATTTGACAGAAAATGATTCCGGCGAAATGAATGAAAATACAGAAGATTCATTATTGGTCCAAATCGTCCATTCACAGGAAGAAGAAGCTAATGACCACATACCTATTTTGGATACCGTGGTAAAACGTTTTAAAACACAAATTATGTTGGTAGAGCAAAAAAATATTCCAATACAGGAGGTTTTCGGTAGAAAAACGTATATTTATTGAAAGGAATGATTGTGCAAATGGAAATGTAGTGAACATTATCAGAAGAGAAATTTCTAGAGGAAAAATTGAATGATCATTAGTACAACACCTTACAAAAGATAATTATCAAGGAATTCTCTGGAAACAGTTCATTGAAATTTGCCAGAGATATTATCGAGGAAAGCGACTTAAAGAAGCAAATAGCATTGTTTCATAAATTTGAAACGGGTCATGCTGATATAATTCGAAAAAATAAAACATAAACTTTCGAAAAAATAAAACATAAAATATATAATCCTAATTTGAAAGAATTTATTCAAAGAGTAATCAATAATTCCGAAACTTGTTCCGCGGCTAAATATGACAGAAATCCTATAAAAAATAAATTCAGGTTAACTGAAACCCCTTCCACCACCAATGAAATAATAAAACACTTGATTGTTTTATTATTTTAATATACTTATGTTTTATTTTCATATATTTAGTTATTATTTTAAGTATAATTTCAATAGTTTTGTCCAATTAAAGTATTTTTAGATAATATTTATGCCGCTTCGTCTATTCTCTATCTATCTTTATCTTTATCTACATTTCGTCTGTCCTTATTGTCTACTCTCTTTTATCCTATACTGATCCCACATTCGGCCCTCCTGAACTTACATTCGACCCGAATGTACCCATCTTTTCATATATTCTGCTATAGTAATACAACGTCGAGACCCTTCTAAACCTCCTACACTCTCCACCACGTACCGACCATGGTCAAGCTTCTTCACCACCTTATAGGGACCAAGGAATTTCGGCCTAAGCTTCATTCCCGCACCAAACTGTGTGCGCTTAATGGCGACTAAGTAGTTCAGTTCATACTCTGTTTGTGGAATGCGCTTCCTATCAAAGGTCCTCTTGTTCTCTTGCTGCATACGCAAAATGTTATCCCTAGCCTCTTCCCTCAACTGGTTCCTCTCCTCATCAAACTCTCGCATAGCCAGTTCCTCAAAGAGTCCTTTTACATTGGGATCATCGGCAATCCTCATGTCCAATCCGGTTAATAACTTGAAAGGTGCTATCTCAGTGCTTCGTGTCGCTGTATTATTTATAATCTTTTGCACTCGATCAACATACTTATACTAATTACCTGGCTTTTCCACACACAACTTCGTTAGCATCGGAATTATTGTACGGTGTACCCTTTCGACCTGACCGTTACCCCGAGGTACGCCCGTAGCAATCAAGAAATGCTGTATATTTTTGGCCTGATAATACTCTCTAAATTTGCTTGAGGTAAACGCTGTACCTCTATCCGTTATCACTCTTGCTGGGTTGCCAAATATAGCCGATTGTTTTTTGAGCCGTTCCACCACCTCCTCGGCTCCAGTGCTCTTCGTTGGGTACAACCATATAAACTTCGAGAAGGCGTCGACGACGACAAGAATATGATTGTACTGTTTATTCGTGGCCTCCATCGGTCCAACGTGGTCTAAGTGATACGTCATCAAGGGTCTATCAGACTTGTCTATTGGATTAAGGAGTCCCTCTTTATGCCCCTTTTTAGCCTCCGAAACAATACATGCTATACAGCTCTTCACTACTTGTTCCACCTTCGACTTCAAGTCAGGTATATAAAATGATTTCTCCACCAAATCCTGTGATTTACGGGTCGAAAAATGGCCTTGTCGGTGCGCAATTTGTATGACCTCTTGTTCCATAAACTGTGGTATAACCTAATGGTTATACCAAGGAATTAATATTCCTTGCTGGGATCCTTGTACAGTACGTCGAACTTGAAATAATAGTCCTCGTATGAGTCCTTTTCTAGAATCTTTCGAACAGCCCGAACCCAATCATCCCGGAGTTGCGCTTCCCTAATGCGGTGTCTCAGAGAATCCTCCATCATGAGGCAAGATACACGACTAAGAGCATCTACGTGCTTCATTTTAGAGCCAGACCTATGCTCGATTTGATAATTAAACTCTTGTAAAAATAGAGCCCATCTAGACACTCAGGGGGGAACATCTTACTTCCTCATTGTTAATGCAAATGCGTTGCAATCTGTGACCACCTTAAACTTCAAACCCAATACGTAGACTCTCCATTTCTTCAAGGCCTCTATTACGGCCAAAACTTCCAACTCGTAAGAGTGATATTTTTGTTCAGTTGGCTTCGTCTTACGGCTCATGTACTCAACTGGGTGTTGTTGTAAAACATCTTCGTCACGTTGTAGCAAAACGGCTCCATAGCCATACATACTGCCATCGGTGTGTATTTCCGTAACTGCCTTTGGATTAAACAACCTAAGTACCGGCGCAGTTACTAGCGAATTCCTCAACTGGTTAAAAGCTATTATCTCATTGTCGCCCATTTTAAAAGTAACATTCTTCCGCAAAAGATCTGATAATGGCTTCGCTATTACTGCATATTCTGGTATAAAACGCCTGAAATAGGATGTAAGCCCCAAGAATCTCTGTACTGCTTTCTGACTCTGCGGCAAGGGAAAATTAGACACGGCCTTTGACTTTTCCTCTGAAGGTTTAATAGTCAAGTCCTCAATGATATAGCTGAGAAAATTTATCTTCCTTCTAAGAAACTGACACTTTTTCCATTTTATATCCAGCCCGTTTGATTCCGCGACCTTCAATACTCTTTGTAATTTCCTAAGACCTTCTTCTTCATTCTCCGAAGGTATTACCAAATCGTCCATATAAACCACGACCGTACCATCATTAATCAGTTCCCTAAACACCGAAGAAATATATCTACAAAACACAGCCGGCGAATTGGAAATACCAAAAGGAACAAATAAAAACTCATAAACACCGTTATGTGTAACGAACGCCGTGAACTTCCGTGAATCTGGCTCCATGGGTACGTGGAAAAATCCATTCCTGAGGTCCAATGAGGTATATACCTTTGCGTTTTGTGGGCGTTGAATTACGTCATCAATTACTGCCACTGGGAAATTGTCTCGAACTATTTTCTCGTTCAGTTTGCGGTAGTCGCAGCAAAGTCGTTTGGTTCCATCCTTTTTAGAAACTAGTACTACCGGCGCAGCATATTCAGAACAGCTAGGCCTTATAATTCCTTCCTCGAGCCACTCTTTCACTTGCTCATTTACCAGAAGTTGGTCAGTATACGGCATTCTTCTAGGCCTTTGTGCCACAGGAACTTCGCCGCTCAATATAATTTTCATTTCCACGGTTTGATAGGTTTATAGGTCCTAATCAAGTTCTCCAATTCTATGCGAATATCTTCCTTCAAATGCTGAACATCCAACTGATTGTCGCCTTCATCTTCCAGGGATACAGAATGAACGATGTCTCCAAACTCATTTTGTAATTCGGCAATTGTGCCGGCATTTTCTCTAGTGCTCACCTCCTGTACTTCTGACAAATTATCCCTATAACGGAATTCCGCCCTATCCGAATTTATCACCATATCGACCTGTTCAAATATGTCGTTTCCCAAGACAACCGAAAATAAAATATCACCTTCCCTACAAACATGGAATGTAATGTCCAATTCAACCTCGTCTACGCTGACCTTCGCCACAAAATTACCCATCGTAGTTATATTTTTCCCGCCTATTCCAACTAACTTTTTAGTCTCCGGTCCAAGTTCAATACCGTCGAAGAAAAATAATGTGTCGTAACGAATCACACAGATGTCACTTCCCGTATCCACTATGGCAGCAACAGTTTCTCCCAATATGGTAATATCCTTAAATATTCTTCTTGACGGAATTATATTTTCAGCTAACGTATGAACGTAACCACGACTTTTATTACCACGTGGAGTAGGTCCACTTTCATTCTTTTCCTTTTTCACTTTACATTCGAAGACTTTGGCAATTAAAGCATTTAACTTGGGTGCTCTTACACGCGTTGGATAAGTGTCCTTTGTCACCGCAATTGAAACATCGTTTTTCTTCCTTGGCATTTGTAAAACTTTTAGAAAAATTTCGTACCCGCACTCCCTTCTGGTTTGATGACTCCGGTGACCGTATTTTCTCGTATATGCTTATCTTCTCTTTTAGTTCGTCCAAATTTCTTGCTTCGTACAAAATCGCCTTATTCGCCTTCAAATCCCCTATACCTTCTATAAAATACTCCATTAAACTTTGTTCGCCCTGCTTTTTCCTCCGATTTCCCAACATCTTATGAACCTCCAATGATGACAACTTTTTCCTAAACTCTTTTATCAATGCCTGCTTCAAGGAACACCAGTCCCTTATACCAGATTCGCTTCTGGCGAAAGTCCTAGCAGCTCCTATCAACAATTGTTTGGCGTATATATACTTTTGAAGGTCATTCCATTTTACAGCATATGAACAGTCTTCGAACTCGCCGACCCATTGCCCAATTTCAGGCAGACCGTCTCCCGAAAAAGCTGAAACCGAATCCTGCACGTCCCTCAATGTAAAATTACTCTGCGGTGCTGGGGCAACATCAACAGCAACCACCGAAGAGGCTTCATCATAATTTGAACCTTCGTCATCGGTCCCTAACCTAAAATGACCTAAAAGTCTATCCTGCATAGCACTCTTGTTTCCCGTCTTAGAAAGCCCTAACTCATCCAACTTAGCCCTTAAACCCTCTATATTCAAACTAAAGGTTTCGTCTCTGTCCATCCCCGCGGCTTACAAAATTTAAACTTAAGAATATCAGTTAGTTATAAATATTTTCAAATATGTGTATGAATAGCTTATGTATGTAAGACAATATTTAATAGTAGATAAAATACCATATTATTTAGTATAAAAAAAATTAATTAAAATAGTGCTTAAAGATACTAGGAAATTTCAATATCGGGTAGTATGTAAAATAAAAATGTCAATTAATAAAGATGGAATAATAATAGATAGAAAAATGAAGCTTTAAGAAACAAATTATTCTTTAACTTTTATTTTCAAACAACAAAAAAAAGAATTTCAAATGTATTAATTAATTAATCTTAAATTTCCTCTTCAATCTTAACTTTTATATTTAGTTATTTCATTACTTTACATCTCTGTGTTAATTTCTTCTCTTTATTTTTATTTCTTTCTTTTTATATCAAAACATTTAAATTCAAGTAAATTAACTTCTTCTATAAACTTCTATTAGTTTCTATTCTGCTCAAAAAAAGGTCTCCTCAAATCATCTATCGCCAAAAAATAAAGCTTCTATAAACTTCTAGACTTCACAAAAATAATTTTCCTTCTCTTTTCATCGAACGATTTATCTATCTTTCAAAATAAGGGTTGTTCTTACACGTAGCAGGCTGTTGTTTTTGCTTCTCTCCTCTCTTTACAAAAACAAAAAAGACATCGCTCTATTGTTTTGGCTGCGCAGTTTGCTTATGTTTGTTTTTCGCACTGGTTATACAAATTTGCAGAGCGTTATTGTTCTTATTGTTTTTCTTTTATATGATTGTCTTTTCGTTTTATTATCTTATTTCGAAAAGGACAAAAAAAGAACTTTCTCACTTCTGCAATTTCTCTTTATTGTTCTCTCTTTCTTATTTCTCTCTTTTTTTTTTGTATTGCCTCTGCACGCAGAATTTTAAAATTTAACGATTTTATTTTATATGTTTATTGTTCTTGCGTTCACTGGTACAGCATTTTTTTCTGTTGTTGGGTAGCATTCACTATATGATCAAATGTTTATACACGTATGTGCGTATGTATGTATTTAAAGATGCACCACTTTTATTGTCTTCTATTGTTATTCTGTTTTTTTTTTTCACTTTGACCCTTTGTAGGCTTAATTTGTTTTAGTTAACCAAATTTGGCATCTCATCGCGGTATGCACTGAATAGTTTTGAAGTAATATCACTTTAGTCCCATTTATTAGTTTTATACATATATTTTGCAGTTTTTTTTTTTCACTCTTCAATAGAATACGGCAAACACTTTTTAACTTCTTCATTTACTTCATTTCTTACTTCTTCATTTATCTTCACAACACAAACACCTGGGCCTTTCCCGGACGAGCCCCCAAAATTGTAGCAATTTAGTTATTCCTTCGAAATAAAACACTTGATTGTTTTATTATTTTAATATACTTATGTTTTATTTTCATATATTTAGTTATTATTTTAAGTATAATTTCAATAGTTTTGTCTTCTTGCCTAACTCATATAGCTCATCTTACATTTATCTTTATCTACATTTCGTCTGTCCTTATTGTCTACTCTCTTTTATCCTATACTGATCCCATACCTATGTCAACAGTAAACATTCATTCATAGTCTTTATTGACAAAACATGTAGTTTCATTTCATTTGCTCGGCAGAAATAGTCAAACCCTAGTAGGGAAAATTCGAGCATTTTTGGCCATTAAAGGAAATGTTACTAAATTTGTACTAGACAACGAATTCAATAACGCAAATGTAAGGAACTTCCTCGATCAAGAGGGAGTTCAACATCATTTGACAAAACCGAATAGTCATACCGGTAATTCAGATATTGAAAGATTTAATAACACGATCACAGAGAAAATCAGAGTCTTTAATTTGGAGGAAAAACTGCCAATAAGCACCCTAATGAATAAAGCAGTAAAATTCTATAACAGTGTCTATCATAGCACGATTAAATGTAGTCCTTTGATGTGTAAAATAAATTGATTGATAATAGCATAATAAAAGAAAGATTAAAAAACGTTAAGTTCAGAGTGATTCAAAAAGGAATAAATCAAGAGAAACCTACGTAGAGAATAGGAAAGAAGGATTTGTAAAAAATTATAAGAGCTTGAGATGTAAAGAAGAACCAAGGTTTGTTAAAATGCCTTTAGAGAATGTTTATACAGACAATATTAAACGACCTTTTAAATTTACAGATCATGGCAGTCATACTCATATTAATTGCACAAATACATCTGATTCAAATTCAAATTAGTGCGGTGGGCGAAAATGATGGTTTTCTTAAGATCAGAATTAAGGAAGTGGACGTTGTTAACACAACAACTATTCTTGTCCACCTTGTAAATACTACCGAAATACAAAAAATATTGTACCAACTTAGTAAAAATATTGAGGGCTGGAAATTACAGGAAGAGAGAATTCTTCAGAATTAAATCGAATTAATAGAATCCAAAATTAAAACTATAATGCCAATGTCATGCAGAAAACGAAGAGGTTTGATTAACTTGGGAGAAAAGGTGTATAAATGTTTGTTCGGAACAATGGATGACGAGGATAGGCAGGAAATTTTTGATCATCTTTCAGTTGCCGACCGAAATTCACATAGTTCTATTAACGCAGTAAATAAGCAAATAGTAATTAATAATTCCATAAATAAGATACTCGAACGACTTAAAACTGCAATAAAAAACGATAGGAGAGAAATGGAAACGTCCTTCGTGAAGATTGACGATGCTACTGGAAAAGTCATGAAGAAACTAATTTATTTGGACCAACTGGCAAGACTTAAGAATTTGGAGCACAAAATTGACCAAATTCAGGACAACATAGTTTCAGCAAAGGGTAACGTTGTACATCCGAGTATATTTTCGACACAGGAAATAGAGAAATTTAAAATAGGCTTTTACAAGTTGAGGATGCTTAAGGTAGGAATAATGACTTTTAATGATGACTCTTTGATGATAGCAGTACAGATACCGGACAGCTATGTTAAAACGGACCTTAAGCTTATCATGCCAATTCCAAATGAAGATAACCTTGAAGAGAACGAATATATTGTTGAAATAGACGGTATGAATCTGGCATGTCAGGAAAATGTTCCTTTGAAAAAATTAAAGATAAGTAAATATTGTATTTTTCATAATAGTTGTAATTTCATTTTTAATAATGTTACATCTGTATTGGATCTTGACGACGAAACAACAGTTTTAAAAAATGCTTTTTCTGAATCGATGAAACAAACTTGTGACGATAAAAAGTTCAATTTGACTGGAAATTTCTTTATAACGTTTAATAATTGTGATATAACACTTTGCAATCAGTCATTTTCGAATACAAAGTTTTTAATTCAAGAAAAATATTTTTACCAAAATCTCTTTTTGTATAACAAATCATATGTAAGACCAAAACATAATAATATCGTTATAGATCACTTTGAAAATGTAAAAGAATTGAAGAACTTAAATTTCATGAAAACGTTTCTTATGATTTAAATATAACACTATTTATTATTGTCATTGTAATTTTTGTCGTTTTGCTTTTTATAGTGAAACGAAATTATATTAAAATAAAGATTGAACAACAAAGAAATAAAGAAACTGCAAATAAATAGTACTGTTGATAGAATAATGAAAAAGTACAGGCCAGCACAGCCACATAATTCAGAAATATGAATGTAATATATGAACACGAAAAAGAAAAACCTTAATTTTTTTTATGTTATTAATATGCTTTTTGTAATTTAAAATATTTGTTTTAATTTTATTAATATTTACTAATAAGAAAAATAAAAAAAAAATGTTTTTGTCACAGATATAAATATAAAAGTATATAATAAGACGAAATCCAGGAATATTTCATACAAGGGGTGGAGGAATTACATTCTCACTCCCTAAACTAATTATATTGGTTGGTAAAGTGTAGGGAACTCAATAGGTTTAAATTACACATTTGTTTTTCGTTCCCACATTTTGCCAGACAGCAACGTAAGCAATTTTGCTTGCATTGTTTAGCTTTAGTTATAAGTAACATATTTTTAAAGAAATTAGTCTTAAGATTCATTTCACAAATAAAGTAACATAAGTCGCGCGACTTTAATTTGCTGACATTGCATCTGCAATATATCGTAATTTTAAGCCACAAATTACTAATAATAATTAAGCGACATCATAAAATAATATATTTCCGATAACATTTCAAATGTACGAATACTTTTTCTGATTAATTATTTGTATAATTTCGTTTATCTTTTATTTAAAAACAAATGAAAACATAACAATATTATAAACGCATAATGAAAGGCAAATATATTCTTCAACTAATCTTTACTAAATATATTGACCAGGTCGACTTAAAAACCTGGTCTTTTTTGAAATTGAAATTTTATGCTTAAGGTGTATGAATATTTATTCTGGCAAGTGTATCTAAAATGCCTACATGATTTTAACAAATATAAAATTTGATCGATCTTCTAGTAAGAAAACATTTGATTTCTCTACAAAACTAATCGTCATACATAAAAAAGTTAGCTTGGTGAATAATTCACCAACGTTGACATTTATTTAAAATCTCTTTAAACATTATGAATTATGTAGATAAAGATAGACGGCGGGAGGGTGGGGGTAGGTGGGTAAAAACTACAATGAACTTTGACCTGGTAAGTTATTTATGTTTATATTTTTCATTTTCGTATAGAAAGAGCAACTAGGTTTGATGCTTCTATTCAGACACCATATGTACATATTTGTATAGTTCGTTGATAGGGTATATGATATTTTTTACTTATGATTTAGAAATTGATTTTTAATACTTTTTTCTGTTTTATTTTTTACTAGCATTGATATGATGTAATATTATTTTAATTTTTTGCTGATATAAATAATTTTTTGTTTCTTAAATTTGATACTTTTATTTATTTTATATGTGGTACGCTACAGTACGAATGTTCTACTTTGTAGTTAAAAATTCTCATCATATGTCCTATCAACAGAATACACACATATACAGTCACTCAAAAAACCGTCTCAAAGTTTAGCTAGTGTTAACAAACATAACTACAACAGCAAAGCTAAAGATCCAAACATTTTAATTTTTGATCTAATTGCTAATTGAACTTTGATTTACAACTAAAATAAGTATATTTGTTGTTATATGTACCGTTATCGAAAAATAAACAAAACGTATATAATAGGTCATTGAGACGGATTTTTGGGTTTACTTTATTAAATAATTTGTATATATTTTAAGGCTAAGTATTTTGTATAGTAAAAGCTGCCTCTATACAGCGCGACATAGTGTCCGCTAAATTTTTGCAGTTGTTTGGGTCCATACAATTCCACGATGTACGCACATGCGTCCACAATTCTCCAAAATTTTCAGGAGGTACATCCGCTAAATCTTGGCGTCATAGCTTGACATTTGCAAAAGATATGTATCCAAGAGTACATCTATCTCTATGTGTGTTGGCGATTTTTTACATTTTTGACCGTGTTGAGGTCGCAAAAGACATGATTTGCGAGGCTGAATCCGATCCCACATTCATTAAAACGATAATTACTAGGGCGATCGGACGGTTATTATTCGACGGGTTTTAGCCGGTTTGTCGAAACGGTTTTTTCAAAATCGTAATTTTTCGAATACCAAATAAACCGGTTTGTTTTACACGAATAACCGGTTAATTTAAATTAGTATAATTTTTATACGTTTGTGTATTTTTTTATTGCAAATATGCTCATCGTTTAGCTATTTGTATAAATTTAGTTTTTTTTGTAACGTCTTGAAAGTCTCACAAAGAATTGAAAACGAAGGTAGATCGAAAAAGATATGCACACTTGAGCAACAATGACTTTCTCTCATCTGTAAATAAATATTGATTTTTATATATGGAGAATAATCAACTAGACTCATTGAAAGCGACCCACAAACGCCGGCTCCGAACGAAAGATATATTACTAAGTTAAGTTTTTTACAGCGTAAATACACATAACCAGTCGCTAATGTTGTGCAGTGATATCAGATGGTGTGGCCTGTGATGGAACCGACGACTTCTTGGTAAGGTGGGTATCGTACCTAACATACCATAGTGACACACACACTATTAAATACGTAGTGCATGAATGTACATACAGTGCTGTTTGAAACCTAAGCAACTTTTGTTGTCGAGGCAATATACGAGTCCATATTATATTACTAATAGATTATTATTCAAAGTAAAACATTTAATTTTTGTTATCTTAGGCACCTAAGTTATAATTATAATAACAAACTTTTAATCCCATTCTCTAATACAACAATGAGCTCCTTCAGTAGCTGATAGAAACTGAAGCAACTTTCAGTATTTTCTGTAATAAACTTTGTTTTTTATGGCTTCCGCACACCGTTTTGTCATAGTTTTTATGAGATTGTGCTTCAAGAATTAAGAACAACTTTATTTAAATAAAAGAACCGGTTCACCGGTTATTTAAATAATTATTAATCGAAAACCGATTTTTTTAAATTGCTACTTTTCGAATTATTCCAAAACCGGTTTTTGAAAAGTCAAATAATCGATTTCCCTAATAATTACTGACTACTGATAATTACTAACTATTACGACACGCAATCCACACCCCAGGCAAGTGAATGGCAATCACCAAATCAGCCGAGACCATTTTCAGTCAAAAAAGAAGGCAATGCTTACGGTTTTCATTGATTACAACAGTGTAGTGCATCATGAATTTTTTCCAGAAGGCCAGACAGTAAACAAAGAGTATTATTTGGGCGTTATGAGTCGTTCGCGTGAAGCAATTCGCCGAAAGAGACCAGAATTTATCGGGAATATAATATCAACAACCGATGTACCAACTTAACAACAAAAAAAAACTCAAATTGGAACGATTAGAACTCCACACGGGGCTGAATCCGCAAAGTTTTTTATCAAGATAGTATACAGGTATACATATTGTTACGAAAATAAGATTGGGAACCTCTGCGTTTATTACTTCGCTAAAATAAATCAACAAAAGCTGCAAGAACAACTATACATAATGTTTAGAAATAGCCAGAATCGACAACAACAAGCATTATTAGCAGAGATAAAGTAAATAAAAATAACACAGCAACAGCAACAACAAACTAACAGCAAAGAAAACAAGTATTCTCTGTTACTTGCAGCAACGAATACTCTTGTTACAAGCAGCAACGAATACTAAAAGCTGAAAGAGGTAGATGTTTACATACGCATGGCTACAAAAGTACTAAAAAGAAATTAAAAGAAAGAAATGGAATCTACCTGAAATATCGATAGGTTCGAGAGCTTTCGATGTATTGTTTACTCAGCCATATAAAAAGCACATCGATGCGAACAAGTGGCAGTTTAAGTAAAGTAAACTCCGTAAGTACACAAACTGTACTTAACAGAGTTTATAAGAAGTAAACTCGTGAAGTGAATCGTGATGTAAAAAACCAGTTTAGTTGAAGCTAACTCAGTAAAGAGAGTTAAGTGTGGATAAATTCTGGTTGAAAAGGTTGTGATCGAACCTAAGTTATAGCTACGATCGAGTTGGAAGATCTTTAGGAAGAAATATCTGCCGAGTAATTATTGTTGTTTACAAAGTAATTAAGAATAAAAATTGTTATTGCTTGTAAGAAGATTACAAGCAGTGGTACACAAAACTGAGTTGAATTAAAGATTTTTAATTATTATCAAAATTTATTTTATTTTAGCTATAATCTATGAACTCAAAAACACGTTTTTAAAAAGGTAAGAACGTAACAAAATATATACAGTGGATTAATGAATCAGTATAAGTATATAATCATTTTATAAGAATATTTGGCAACCAGTGTACAAAAGTTGTGCATTTCGGACAATTTTAAATTTTATCAAGATGGGGACCCGAAGCACAAAGCACATAATACGTTAATGTGGTTATTGTACAACTGTCCCCATGTTAGGGAAACGCCGCCACAGCCTGCTGGTATCAACGTTATAGAGAATCTGGGGCATATCTCGAAAATAAATTACAATCTCAGTCACATCTAACATCACTGAGATAAAAATTCGCTCTTAAGGAAGAATAGGAACGGATTGATCCTTCCTATTGCAAAAGGTTAGTGGAACCTGTTCCAAAGAAGGTAAAGGCTATTCTCAAGAATAGAGGACTGGCCAGAAAATACCAAACTAAAAACAACGCTGACTTAAATTTAGAAATTTGAACTGTCCAATTATTAATTTGATCTTTTTTCCTCTAATTATGAATTTTTTCTTGTTGCTTCTTGTATAGAGATGTTTTCCATCCATCAGTCCCATGTAAATATATAAAATACAAAAAAATTGTTTATAGTTTAGTGGAAATTTTTCTTTTTTGTTTGTAAAAATACATATTATTTAACTGGCCGGTTATTACATTGATCCTCTGTATATATATATATAAGTATATAAGAAACCCAACCTATATCCTATCAACAATATACATACATTCTCAAAAGACTTGAGCATTACTGACATTCAATTACAAAGTAGCACATTCCAACAGTAATGTACCACGTATAAAATAAGCAAA
Source organism: Wohlfahrtia magnifica (assembly GCA_023159175.1). NCBI lineage: Eukaryota > Metazoa > Arthropoda > Insecta > Diptera > Sarcophagidae > Wohlfahrtia > Wohlfahrtia magnifica. The sequence goes on from JAKWBJ010000271.1 coordinate 165,360, forward strand.
AGTATCAAATTTTAAAATCAAAAAATTTAACATATTTTTAATTTAGGTATAAAATCAACAACAAAAAGTGAAATTTAAATTCATCATATCAATGCTAGTTGAAAAAAAAACAGGAAAAGGAATTAAAAATCTTTTTCTAAGTCATAATTAAAAATATCATATGCCCTATCAACAAACTATACAAATATGTATGTCTGGTGTCTGAAAAGAAACATCAAACAGAATTGCTCTTTCTACACAAAAATGAAAGATATAAACATAAATAAACTCACCAGGATAAAGACTATTGTAGTTCTTATCCACCTCCCCTCACCCTCCCACCGTCTATCTTTATCTACATAATACATAATTCATCATGTTTAAAAAGATTTTAAACATATGTCTACGTTGTTGAGTTATTCACCAAGCTAATATTTTGTAAAAGAATAATAATATACGAAAAATCGCCAGTTTTATATTTTTTATTTTTATTTTTTTCTTTTACTACTCTTGTGTAAAAAATTAATGATAATGTAAAGAAAACACCCCCATTCATTGACAGTTTCTGTGGAAGTTTATTTATAACTAACTCTTAAAAAAAGATAGAATACTTTATAATAAAAAATAGGTTCAAAATTAGTATGTACATAAGTATAATAATTCATTTCCATAGAGAGTGAGAGAGAGAGAGAATAAGAGGAAGAGTAATTATAAAAGGATTTATGTTGGCCATAGTCGGCTTGAATTCATGTTATATTTTTCACATCCTCGGCCCGGCCATGGCAGATGTTACCTCCAATGGATACAGCAACTGAATGGGTCTCTTTAGAATTACGTTATTTCCTAATCGTACATTGCAAGCTCGCACATGACCATCTCTGCACTGGAATACAGAATCAACCACAGCTAATTTCCAAAGCAACCTCGACTTCAAGTCTTCGTGTACCAAAACAACATCTCCAATTTCAATGCTACGAATGGGACCACACTTATTGTGATGAATTGTCTGCAACTATTGCAAATATTCAGATTGCCACCTTTTGTAATATCGCCTAATTATTGCTTGTCTTAAGTTCCATGACTTAGCCATAGAAGATTGATCGGTTTGAAAATCCGCTGGAATAAAAATGGCTTTTTGATTAGTAATAAAATGAGCCGGAAATCGTTATGATCGTTGGTAATGTAAGTCAGTGGCCTAGCGTTTATAATGCATTCAGCTTCTGCCAAAAAAGTTCGAATTTCGTCAAAACTCAGAATACTTTTACCAATTGCTGTTTTTAGACAATTCTTGACGCTACGAACTAATCGCTCCCGAAAACCACCCCACCATGCTGCTCTCTCAGGAATATATTTCCAGGTGATGCCTTTATGTGCGTTTATTTGTTGAATATTTGTATGCTTCAATAGTTGCTCTAGTTTCCTTAGCTCTAGGTCAGCTCGCTTGAACGTTTTTGCGTTGTCAGATGTGATAGTTTTTGGATGGCCAAACCTTGATAAAAAAAGAACTAAAACATTTATGCAGCTTTCAACTGTCATATCTTTGACTAACTCTAAATGAACACCACGAATTGCTGCGCAGGTAAACAGCATAATGTAACTCTTTCGCTCCATTGTTTCACCATCGCATTTTATGTGAAGAAGACCTGCGAAATCAATTCTTGTTGTTTCGAAGGGCCTTGTTGTTTTAATACGCTCTACTGGTAAAGTTGTCCATGGCTCTGAAGCGCTTTTTCAATGAAGTCGCTTGCAGGTCACGCACCGGCTAAGTATATTTTTTATTAGTTGTCGTCCTTTTACAATCCAAAAACGTTTTCTCAAGAGTACTAATACAGAATTAACACCGCTATGCATTGCCGCGTGATGCGCCTCATTTATTAACAATATGCTGAGATGACAATTCTTAGGAAAAATTATTGGGTTGCATGAATAATCACTGAAAACTGAGTTTGATAACCGCCCTTGAAGTCGCATAACACCGTTGATTAAAGTTGGGTTTAAACAAATTAACTTGGACTGTGCTGATACTTTTTTCTGTCTTTCTAGATCTGCATATTCGGTTTTGTAGTGTACTTTTTGGAAGTACTTGATCCAAGAATATTCTGCTTGTTGTATTTCGCTATAGGATAATTCTTCAATATTGTTGACAGCCATTAAATTCACTCGTTTTTCTGACAATTTGCTCTTACAATTTTTTATAAAGCGAAATACATACGCTGTGACACGCAGTAACTTTTTTAATTTGCTAAACTTTTCAACATTTAGAATAGGTTCTGTCTTTTGCATGATTACTAGTTCACTTTCAACCGATGCAAACAAATTTGTCGAGGTTTTCAAATTATATTCACTTGGCCAATATTCGGTAGTTTTCGTTAACCATATTGGATCAATTTCCCAAGCGTTGCTTTCTAATAGTTGCTTAGCTGTTAGACCTCTCGTCAAAAAATCTGCTGGATTCGATTCACCATCACAATGTCGCCACTCATATATATACGTTTACCATTACCATTTGTCCAGTTCAAAGCTATAGTGGAGTCTATCCAGAGCTAAAATGCGCTTATTTCAAAGTCCAGTGAACATCTAAGAAATTCTCTCAAGCGCGCAGCCATTAATGCAGCTGTCAGCTTCAATTTCGGCAGTGATAACTCATCATTCTTTGTGGTTTTATTGATAGGACGTACCCGATTTTTGGAACAAATAAAATTTGTATAAAATTCTCCGTTGCCTGATGTCTGCCCAGAATAAGCAACTGCTCCGAATGCTAAAGGACTTGCATCTGCAAATATATGGATTTCCACACTACTTGCTCAATTGATAGACACCACTGTATTGAATATTCTTTTAATAATGATAACTCCTCATGCCATATTTGAAATTCATTCAATAAATCGCTACTTAGATTCACATCCCAGTCAATACGTTCCTTCCAAATCCTTTGCAATAAGATTTTAATTCTTACAATAAACGAACCAGTCATACCAAGGGGATCATAAATCCTTGCCATTGTTTGTAGTACATTTCGTTTTGTTGCTCGTGGCATTTTCTCCTCGATTAAATAGTGTCACTAGCAGTGCACCAATTTACACCAAGTATTTTTTGCGATAAAATATTTTTTGGTCTCTCTAAACCATCAGATTGAAAATGCCTTTTTACCTCTGAATCGTTTGAATTCCATTTACGTAGCTTAAAACTCGCCTTTGCCATAATTACTGATGCAGCTTCCATAGTTTTTATTGCTGACTTTTCGCTGACAAGCATATCATCCACATAAAAAGACTTTTAATTTATTGTAAATATTTCCATATTGTGCCTCACAATTTGACAAATGTTTTTGAATTGTCGCTGGCAAAAGAAATGGACTGCTTGCCACTCTAAAGGTTACTCTTGTCATCCTATATTCAGCAACTGCTAGCAGTTTATCTGACTTGTCTGGCGTGTCTTCAAACCAAAGGAATCTATGAACGTTGCGGTCGTTATCCGATAGGGAAATCTGTAAGAAAGCTTTTTCAATATCTGAGGTAATAATAATTTTATAGGAACGGAAACTTAACAACATTGATAACAAGTCTGCCACCATATTTTCGCCAATGCTTAAAAGATCATTTAAGGACGCTGTACCTGGTTCGCTGGATGACGCATCGAAAACTATTCGCATTTTTGTTGTAGCTTTATCTTCTCTGTAAACAGGTCTATGCGGCGTGTAATAAACACGATTATTATTATTATTATTAATTGTTAAAGATGGAATTTTCTCAGCAATATCGCTTTTTAATAGATCGCGAATACCAGCATCATATTCAGATAATTTTTCACTGTTGGTCATCAATTTTAACGTTCAACTAGGTAATCGAGCCATCGCAATTTGTTTATTATCATTTAACATAATATTGTTATCACGCCAAGGCAACGATACTTCATATCGATTGTTTTTTAAAGTTATAATATTAATTGTCTCGCCAAAAATGACTTTTTCGCTATTTGCTGCACAGCTTGTTATGCCTATTTACTCTAAGTCCCAGAATTTTTTTATTTGGAAACCTTCTGCAGCTTCTCGAATTTGGAAAACACATTGAGCATTATCGCTATTATTATTCGCACCTTGTAATGTCCAACCAAAAAATGTATTAATGGCGAAAAGATTTCTTGAAATGAATTCACAACCTTGTTTGTAAAATTGCCAATAATAATCCTGCCCAATCAATAAATTGTATTTGTAATTGTAAATATCTTATTTAATCTTTCATTTTTGATTTTTGGCTGTGGCAGAACATCATCACAAATTTTTGGCACTACTGTTGCATTTATTATAATCATTATATCGTCATGTTGATTTTTTATTACTATTTTAACGCGCTTAAATATTTCTGTTTTTATATCTTCTTGTTTTTCACCAAAGGGAATTATTTTAATTTTCGCTGTTCCACAATATTTTAAGTTTAGCTCTCTCACCAAATATTCGCTGACGTAAGTTCTCTGGCTACCGTTATCCATCACGATTCTAGACAAAACGCTTTCGTTGATCTTTATGTCGTTGATTATACCTTTCGTTGTTTGTAAATATATAACATTTTGTTCTGGTTCCAATGTGTTTAATGCTGCTGCACCGCTGTTGTCGTCTTTTGGACTTCCCTGTGACGTCTGCTGCCTTGTTTCGCTGCTGCGAGCTTCGGCGGCGTTACTGGTTTTTACATTATTTTTTGCCTTCTGACACATAGAAGTATGCCTACCTCTACAAAGGTTCCATTTAATCCAGTTAGCTTTAGAAAATTTAGAGTTGTGGTTTTTTTTGCACATCTAAACACCTTGCTTCTCTCAACAAAATTTTCTTTTTCTCCTCCAAAGATAACTGTGCTTTGCAGTTTTTGGTGGAGTGATTATTTCGTTTGCAAAAAATACAATTGTTGTTTGCGTTGTTGTCGTTAATGAAAAGTCCAGTTGCTGTACTATAATTGGGTTGAGCATATCTGTTCGAAGTACGCCTTTCAGACATTTCTGTTTTTTCCAACGCATCTACCTCTACTTTTATAAAATCAAGTAAGCTCTTTAAACTTTTATCTCTATTGTCTCCTTCATCTTCACCTACTATTGTACTAGAATGAGCAGCTGTACTTGAGGTTTTATGATAAATTGTACGAAGCTGTGCAGGTATTGCGCCTAATAAAATTGATTTTACCATAAGGTCATATTGTGAAGGTGAAACTTTTAAAGCCTTTAATGATCTAATTGTTGAGCTGACTTCATTGTAAAGACGTCGAAGGTCATTAACATCACTGTTAGAATGTACTTTATTTAAGCACATAAGCTTTTGTACGAGTAGTTCTATTATTTTTTCTTGGTTACCATCTTCTTCCAAAAGTAATTTAATGGCTTCATCGTAACACGCTTCTGTAGGTATAAATCCAGCTATTGTTGCTGCCGCCTTATCTTCCAAAGATTCAGAGAAAAAGTTAAATTTTGCAGCTTTAGATAATTTACAATTATCGCGAACTGCACTCTTAAATTGTTCCCAAAAGGGAAGCCAGCTCTCAAATTTTTCATCGAACTTTTTAAGCTCAAAGGATTTCAACTTTACGCCACTAAATTCGCTTGCGTTATTTGTGCCTACACTAATGACTCTGGTTGTTTCGTTTGCATCAACGATAGAGCCCTTGGTTGTAGACTTCGTGAGAACATATTCTAATTTTGCAATAGTGCAAATTGCCTTATCATCATACTCTATCACATTTTTTCTGATAATCTTCCGGCTTGATTGTGCCACTAATAGCCTGATCTGCTTTTTGTAAATTAAGGCGAGCATTCTTTATTCGCTGCACATAGAGGTTAATATCAGATTCCATCCTTTCTGGACTTTCGACATTTTCAAATTGTGTGTCTTCATGGGATTTTAAGAAATCCACAGCCGCGTTGCATAATTTCGTCAACTGGGTTCGCCATGTGGCTCTGTACATATTATCCATTTTTGTTATAAATTACAACCGCCCGCTGTTTAAATTCTTTAACCGCTACGCTGTTAGTATTTTTTATTTTATAAATTTTTTAAAGAACAAAATTGTCCCGGGTTTCGGCACCATGTAAAAAATTAATGATAATGTAAAGAAAACACCCCCATTCATGGACAGTTTCTGTGGAAGTTTATTTATAACTAACTCTTAAAAAAAAGATAGAATACTTTATAATAAAAAATAGGTTCAAAATTAATATGTACATAAGTATAATAATTCATTTCCATAGAGATTGAGAGAGAGAGAGAGAGAGAATAAGAGGAAGAGTAATTATAAAAAGATTTATGTTGGCCATAGTCGGCTTGAATTCATGGCTCTTCGTTTGTTAAATTCCATAGATATATGTTGCTTTTGGGGTTAGGCCAGAATATCTTGCATATGATTCTAAAGCACTTGTTGGTGAATACCTGCAGCTTTTGCGTAATAGTGTTAGATACAAGCCAGGTTTCACTGCCGTACAACATAATTGACTTTACACATGCGTTGAATATTCTCAGGTTGGTTTGCCTGGATATGTATGAGCTTCTCCATGCTGACTGTAATCGTCCGAATACCGACCTTGCTTTATTGAGCCTATTGTTAACGTCTATTTCTGCACCGCCGTTTGTTGCCATTGTGCTTCCAAGATAGCAGAAGCTATGTACATATTCTATTGGCTGGCCCTGTTGTATGTTGTTTTCTGTGCTATTGTTGTTAATTCTCAGAGCTTTGGTTTTCTTGATATTTATCTCAAGTCCAACATTGCGAGCCAATTTTTCCAAGTCATTTAATTTTGTCTGCATGTTGGAGATCTTGTGTGAGAATAGGCAAAAATCATCCGCATAATCCAGGTCCTTGAGTTGTCGTAAGAGATTCCATGTTATACCTCTCCTTTGTGAACAGACTTAGCTAATGATCTCATCGAGTACGATGCTGAGAAGTAGAGGTGAGAGTGGACATCCTTGCCTTACTCCAGCGTTAGTATAGAATGGTTGGCTGATGCTCCCGTTGTGAAGAACCGAGAGTTCTGTATTCTCGTACATTGATCGTATTATTCGGATAATTTCCTGGGGTACTCCTTTTCTTCTCAATGCTTTCTATATAGCAGTCCTTTTGATGGCATCGAAGGCTTTCTTGAAGTCGACGAACAGTAGGTATAGAGGTGTAAGCTATTCTAGAGACTGTTCTATTATGATGCGTAGGGCCACTTTTAGGTAGTTTCACAATGATGCCTTTTTTCCAAGTTGATGGTAGTCTCTCTTGCTCCCATCCTGACGTGATATGAGGCCGTATTAATTCATCTGCAGGTATAATGTCTGCCCGTAAGATTTTTGCTTGTAAGCCATCTACGCCTGCAGCTTTATTTTTCTTTAACTTTGTTATTGCCTCTTTTATTTCACTCAAACTGGGAGGGCTACATGCTATGTTCAACGATGCTAATTTCCTCGATATGTTCCCTCCATCTTTGCATCAGAGCCTAATTATTCGACTCAATTGTGTCACTGCGATTAGTTACTGCTTGGTTCCGTCTAGACTTTCTATTTGTGAGATAGTCTATGGTCTGGTGTAGTTTTATTCTTTCGGAGACGCTTTTGTGGTGTAACTCCAATGTTTCTTCTTCGATAGTTCAATTTTAGCTTGATTTCGCCTGTGACAAGATCGTGATCACTGCCGATGTCAGCGCCTCTTTTATTTCTTGCATCCGCCAAAGAACTTCTCCATCTTTTACTCACGCATATGCGATCGAGTTGATTGCGTGAGTTGCCGCTTGGCGATGTCCATGTATATTTGTTAATTCCCTTATGACACATTCGAACTGGTTGAAATAAAATACGAAAACAAATTGACGGTTGTTCTTGTTATCGTTTAAATTGTTGTAGATCTGCATGTACCTTATTTATAGTGCCATGTTGTTAACGACTGATGACATGTGCAGCGTTGTCAACTCAGTGCTGTTAGCACTGTTTTAAGTGCTTTTAAAAATTTTCAAGTTAGTGCTTAATACCTTTTTCTTTTAATTTTAGTGCTATTTTTCGTTTTTTGGTGGCAACAAATCATTATTTTAAATGTTAATAAAACTTTTATTAAAAAGTAACAACATCATTTTTGCAAATGTAAGTTTGAATATACAATGATAATAATATAATAATAATAATAATAATAACATTACTTGCAGCAATTGTAATAATAGCTTAACGGCAAACTTAACCGCATTATTTGCAAATAAAATCTGCATTATTGACGAATAAGTTAAGTGGTATAAGTACGTATACGTCTTGAGACATTTTTCTTTTATATGCAAGTGTATATACGTACATACATAAGTAGTATGTTTGTGAGGACTCTGGAACAGTTTTTCAGTATAAAGTTGGGATTAATGGGGTGGCTTAAAAACTCCCGCCCACCGTTTACTTTAGATGGATAAAGGATGACTGGTTTGAACATAAGAGGTGTTTATGTTTGGGATTGCGTTACATAATATTATGTTATTTTGTTAATATGGTATATTGTAAAACAAAAGTATATTTTAGAGAAGTAATAAAGGCAAGAATGATTTTTGAAATTATTAAGTTATTTATTTTAAACCTTTTTAAACATTATTAATTATGTAGATAAATAAAGACGGTGGGTGGGTGGGGGGAGGTGGGTAAGAACTACAATGGACTTTGACCTGATGAGTTTACTTATGTTTATATCTTTCATTTTCGTATAGAAAGAGCAATTCTGTTTGATGCTTCATTCTAAACACCGGCTGTACATATTTGTAATTTTTGTTGATAGGTTATATGATAATTTTCAATTATGATATAGAGATTGATTTTTAATTCCTTTTCCTGTTTTATTTTCAAATAGCATCGATATGATGAAATTTAATTTAAATTTTTGTTGTTGATATTATACCTAAATCAAAACAATTTAAAATTTTTTTTTAAATTTGATGCTTTTGCTTATTTTATATGTGGTACGCTGCAGTAGAAATGTGCTTCTTTGTAAATAAGCATTTTGAGAATGTACATATGTATATACGGATGTATATATATCTATATATATATATATATATATATATATATATATATATATATATATATATACGGATGTATATATATATATATATATATATATATATATATATATATATATATATATATATATGAATATTTACCCAAATTTCCGGTTAATAATAGAAAATAATTTCATTCAAATGGCTGCCTCGGCTGGCCATGCAGTTGCCTACACGATCGGTTCAATTTTTAAGCACATTATCGATTGTGTGCAGCTGTATTTCACCAATGGCTTCACGAATATTGTCCTTTAAAGCGTCAATTGTCTCTGGCTTGTTGGCGTAACACTTATCTTTGACGGCACCCCACAAATAATAGTCCAACGGTGTCAAATCGCAGCTCCGAGGTGGCCAAACGACATCAGCTCTGCGGCTGATAATGCGAACTTCAAAAACAGGGCGCAAAACATCGAGTGTAGCTTCAGCTGTGTGGCACGTAGCGCCGTCCTGTTGAAACCAAATGTTGCTAATATCCTCCTCTTCAATTTTTGTGAACAGAAATGCGTTCAACATGGCTCGATAACGATCGCCATTGACTGTAACGGCCACTCCATGCTCATTTTAGAAGAAAAATTATGCCTCTGGACCAAAATCCGCACCAAACAGTGACTCGTTTTTGGTGTATCGTCTTTTCAATGTATGCCTGCGTGTTTTCTGTGCCCCAAATGCGACAATTTTGCTTGTTTATATACCCGCCAAGATCAAAATGAGCTTCATCTGAAAAGATGATTTTTTTGGCAAAATCGGCATCTTCTGTAAGTCGATCGCAGGCCCAGATTCCTAGCGTATACACAACCATATTCGTTCAGCGGAAGGATAGAACTAATTATCTGTCAATTCAGACATGAGCTAGTTGAAATAAGCACTAGTTGAAAAAAAACGTTAGATGGCGGACCCTTTATATATATATATATATATATATATATATATATATATATATGTATATATACTTTTATATATATATATATATATATATATATATATATATATATATATATATATATATATATACTTTTTTAAATTAATAATTGCAAAATATACCGTTCTTTTTGTAGCGATTTTACGTAAAAAAATAATTATAAACAAAATACATGCATATGTACTTCTATAAGCAAGTTAAATATGTTTCTAGTTTTTTTGTCCTTTGTGTTTAGTTTTTCGTTTATTTTTCTCATTTCTTTAATTCAAAAATATTTAATCTAAAAAATAAGTCAGTTTTAATTTTCGTAAATATATTTAACTTGTTTATAGAAGTACATATGAATGTATATTGTTTATAACTTTTTCTAAATAAAATCGCTGCAAAAATTACATCTTTTGCAACAATTACAATTATTAATTTAAAAAGTTTGTTGTAACTGTTCTAAATATATTGGTTTGTCGTTACATATTTAATATAGATTAATTCGATACGTACTATTGTTTTATAAATATACTGATTCTGATTTTTGTAATTTTAAATCTGGCAACCTAGATTTGAATTTTAAAAATCGCGGATTTAAAAATGTAAACAAAAGAAGAAAAACTGTAAACAGAAAATATGCATGAGCAAAATATATACATATGTAGACTCGCAAGTACCTTCTTTAGTGGTTCTACGGGCATACGTGTAATGGAATTAAACCAAACTATCGGTTGAAATCACTAACAATGCATTTAGTGTTATTTCTTTGATTTTCTGCGATATAAAAAACTTCAATTAATTATCATTATATCCAACTCTTAAAGTTAAAATATAATTTTTTAGTAAATAATTCAAATATGGGTTCTAAAACTAACCCTGGCGACATTCACATATAGGATTTTCTAAACTCGATGTACGATGATAAGGTAGGCTCATTGTATTCTCCTGATAAGAAAACCTTGTATAAACCAATCAAAATTTCGACCTTCTTTCATCGTTCGATGAAGAAGCCATTGTTATGGAAATTAGTAGAAAATCGTCTATAGTTGGTTTTTAGAATAAGACTTAGAGGCGGCGTTGATATTTTTGACATGTGCAGTATTATGTCATGTTCACGAAAGTCTAATCGATGGCCACTTTGTGTCTGCTACTGTATAGTAAACATGGCTTTAATCAACAGCTATACACTAAAACCTCGTATGCGAATTCAAATTTATGCGATTTTAAAATCTTCGTTTTTTTTCAAGTGAACCCTCTTCAGTTAAACGAAATGTGGAAAGATTTTCCAATTTTCGATTGTAATATTATTGTTGCATCAGCATCATCAAAAATACGACTGCAAACCTTAATTGCGTGCTGAGAAACTGCATACCCAGATTGTATTGGTAGCAACACTGGTGAGGAGATATTAACATCAGACGAAATTTAAACAATTGCTCGCCAAACTAAAGTCGAGTGATCTCATTCTCTATGTCATAATGATTAAACTGAACTACTTATAGAAGTGCTATTATCCGATGACGATATTATTAGTTTAAGTACAGATTGAATGATGACTCTGAAGATATAGTTGAACCTGTTACTTCAAAACAAATTTGTGAAGATTTTTATAAAGTTAATGATTTGTGGAGCGAAATTTCATAGCTTTAGCATGGTCTTTACTATTTCTATTCTCTTGATAGCAGAAGCTGTATAAACAACAGAAAAATTCAACGTCACAAAGTCTAACGCAAATTATTTTGGACTAGAAGAAAGAGATAAATCTGCTAAAAACTTGTTAACCGTTCATTCTAGTCATAATGAGAATATTTGGTGATAATATATTACATGTTTCCTCTAGTGATCAAAGTGACATGGAACCAACTGAAAGACGGTGTAGACACTTAGATATTTAATGATTGTGACATGTAAAATATTATTAAAAAATGATTTTTATATTTCTTCTCTCTATTGAATAATTATTATAAACTTTGTTTGTTTTTTATAGTTTTCATACGCGAAAAAACTTGTTTGTTGTCTTTTTTATGCGATTTTGCTTGACTTTTAATGCTTTCATCGAAATTATGCGTTTATTCTAATTTTGGAACGAATCAGTAGTTTTTATGCAGAGTTAGTGTATTGTTTTCTGATCGTATTGATCGCATAAAACGAGGTCTAATTGTACTGATTATTCACATAACATGCTTAGGATTAATAAAAGGATTATCCTTCCAAAATTGTCTACAAAAGAACTACTTGTGGATCCCATTTCTCACATTACTAAGCAACTCAGTACATCTATCGACGTATCAACTAAATATTAAAAATCTTCTGCCTCAGGAGGAACAATTATTGAATAGTAAAAAAAAGGTCTAAACGGGCGATTTGCAGCTTTTGCAGTTATACAGGGTGTCCGCCTGGAAGGTATACTACTTTGTTTGTTTATAATTTTTGATTATATGCAAGAAAATGGATCTTATACTGATAAATGTTTTATTTAATGTCGCCAATTATGTATGGAATACAATATCAAATAAATGCTCGCCTCTGTTAGCCTCACGCATGTGGCCCTTTTTCATTACATTCGCACACATTTCACGCGGTATTTCATTGATTTCATCACGAGTATTTTGTTTGAGTTGCTCCAGCGTTTCTGGTTTATTTGCATAAACCTTGCTTTTCAGATATCCCCACAAAAAGAAGTCCGGAGCAGCCAAATCAGGCGACCGTGGAGGCCAATCAACATCACCAGTCCTTGAAATAATTTGTTGTGAAAAGAGGTCTCGTGGCACCGTCTTGTTGAAACCACATGTTAGTCAAGCCGAAAGTATGCAGTTGCGGCGTTAGAAATTTTTCAATCATATCGCTCCCCATTATCAGTTACCGTTACGCCGTTTTCAGTTTCAAAGAAGTAAGGTCCAGTGATTCCACTTGACCAAATTGCACACCAGACTGTCACCTTTAATGGATGCAAAGGGTTTTCCATTGCCCAGAACCGATTATTCTGTTTATTCGCATAATCATACAAATGAAAATGTGCCTCGTCACTCATTATGATTTTTTTATGAAAATCGGGGTTATCATATTCGTCATTAATTTGCCATGTCTCTACTTCACGACTGCCAAATATGAACTGCTAAGTCTAATGTTTACCAAAATGGCGGCAAAACAAAGTAGTATACCTTCCCGGCGGACACCCTGTAGAAAACATAAAATGCTCAAGTCATTTTGTAGGAAATTAAAAAGAAGTGTTCACGGCGAACACAAATTTGTAATAACCACAGAGTGTGCGAAAACTTTTGTTCCCAATTTTTTTTTAATGATGTTAGTTAATGAATATCTGGAATACTGTGAACTTATATAAATTATCTCCAATTAAATGTTATATTAGTCTTAAAGAAACTTATGTAAAATTAGCAAGTACAAACAATGAAGTTTTTTTTTGTTTTTATTTAAAAAGATTAAACTGAAGAGGAGTTTTTAACTTTTTTTGATATTATTTTCTTAACATAGATAAAAACACTAATAATTACTTGTTTTCGTTTTCTTTTGAACAATATATCTTAATTCAAGTTAGTAAAAACTGATGTTTTGATCAATAATGCACACAAAGGGGTATAAACAGCGATGTACTTCTTGAGTTAATTACATAAAAATTAGAATAATGAAAGAAATATATATAAAATAAAAAACCAGGATCTCGACCAGTTGGAAAATATTCGAATACGAACTGTTTTCTTAAAGCAAAAAACCGGTGTTTGGTTTTTGAATGCTTTAGTGATGATGCAATAAATTATGTAATTTTTCAATATAACAAAATCGATGTAAATAAAATAATATTAGGCATTGTTAAAAAATAAACAAACAAAAAAATTAAAATTTCAAAAGAATGACTTTTAAAACATTTTTTTAACGGAGTGTAAAAAGTAATTAAATGCCCAATTTTATTTTTTGCGGATCACTATTTACAGTAGCATCCGTTTAAATGCGGTGCCAAAAATTGCTGGCAACAAATATATTTCTATATAATTTCTATATATCTATATAATTTCGTTTAAATGCGCCCTGCTTAAATGAGTAATTTTTTAGAAACGAAATTGTATCTTCATATGAAAAGCAAAAAAACGTTTTTAAAAACAAAATTATCTGACAAGACGATTTCTAAACTTAAATAAGAAACAACAAAATAAGAAAGATAAAATGTAATGGAATTTTAAACCGATTTTGGGAAGAAAATGAGTGTAATAAAAACAAAACAAAATAGGAAAAAATTCGTATAATTTTCCATTAAATGCTTCGGTTGCGCATTTATCCGAGTTTTCGAATTTGAGTTGGGGCTTAAATGCGTAAAAAAATTATATTCTAGCATGCGCACTTAAGTGGGGATAACCGTATTTATTTTTGTTTCATACCAATTATTTTATAAAGTAAATTTATAAAAATACAAAAAAATAATAATAGTGTGTGCTACAAGGTTATACATCCTAAAGAACAGAAAGAGTTAATTCTATTTGTTGTCTATTTATCACAAACTATTACGATTACATAGACTCCAAACTATTCCTCTTCACTTCCTATCTACATAAATCTGTCATGATGCTACTGGCCGTTACACTATGGTTGGTTGATTAAAATTTCATCTAGTAAATGGGCAGATTTAAATAAATTTAAAATTTTCCTGAATGTTGTTGCAATTTAGAACCATTCCTGGGTTCTTCATTTGAGATGGTTGAACATTCCTTTACGATTATGATTTTTCTCTTTTTCAATGGTAATAATGAAGGTAGTATATTAAAAATCTATAGTTTTAGATCTTTATTAACATAAAACCTTAAAGGCTTTCGTGAAGATTCCGACAGGGTCTTACTTTAGGGCCATTAGGGAATGGACTCTAAAAAGGAGGAATCATTAATGAAAGAACAGGTTGGACTGTGGAGTTTCCTAGTCTGAGACTGGCAGGTTCAAGGTTTATTCCCGATATGAGTCACGAGGTCTAAAATCAAGGTGGCCATATATTTTGGTAACTCCTTGATAAGATGGATGATAAGCAGATGGGACAACGCCACGCAGTTTCGTAGGATGTAATGGTAGTTTGGGTACCGACAATGGGCTTAATTACCCGTTGGGGTTCGTAATCTTGGAATTCATTTTTATTTTCTATTTGATAATCTGCTTTTTTTATATACATATCTCTTTTTCTTCTAAAGAAAATAACAATGGACCGGTCGGTCTTTCTATCCTATCCTAACATTGTCCGAATTAAATTCGTTTATAAATATTTGTTTTTACATACATATCTTATTAACCGCTTGTCAGTTATTATGTATGTATGTATACGGCTGATTTCTTTATCTTCGTATAACACCAAAAATATAAAAAATATATATAATTAACGGTGTATGGAGTACTGATTATAATAATAAATGATGAATTCATTTTAAGCCATGAGATAACGTTGCCTGTTGTTTATTATAAATAAATAATTTGTTGTTTCATTAGTAAATTTTGTCGGCATATTTGACATATTTAATAATTTATCGTAGTTTTTGAATCTTAAGCTTAGATTGCAAATGCACCAATATGACAATTATTCTCCTTTATTGCTGCCAATATCAAGATAATTCCCATTTTATGTTACGAAAATAAATTTATAATTGTAAATATTAGTACATGTTGTCTACTTCGATCTACTGTGATCCCATCATTATATGATATAAAAGAATTGTTATGATTTAAGGATTTCATGTTGGTCAAATAGCATAAAAATAAATTAAAATTTACTTTCTGAATAATATAATACATACATACATACACTCGATACATACATACATAACTATCTGAAAACAGATTGTAAATTAGAGACGTTAGCATTTTTTTAATAAACCAATAATACAATGTTTTATTATTACATATGTATGTATGTACATATATGTGAAGTATATATGCATGTATGACATAAATATAATATTTGATATTTCATCATACCTTTTTCTGCAAACGTTATTATCTCCTGAGTACTTCCAAAATATTCGTCATTCTCGTCCAGTGCATCTAATTTGGACAAGTAGTTGTCGTGAAGATTAAAATGATGATTATCATTATGAGTATAAAGACCCGGACCGTAGTTAGTATCGTAATTTGCTTCTGTGGCGATGTTCATATCAATATTTATATCGACGTCGATGGCTGCTGCACTAGAATCGATGTGATGATGATCAGTATTATCGTAACTCTCGATAGTTTTCTCATGCCGGAGGGCATTTTGAGATTTTTGTTTTTTTATTATTCTGTTATTGTCAGAGTTAGTACTATAATAATTCACACTTTTTAAACTATCATCACTACTATTGATATCCGTTAGATATGTAAACTTTTTTGCATCTTCAATATAGCTATTGTTGTTGCGAAGGTGTTTTTGAACCACAATAAAGTTATTGTTGTTTTTGTCATATTTGTTGTTAGTATTATTAACATTATTGTTTTTGTTATTATTTTTATTATTAGTATTATGAATATGGTTTTTGTTATTATTGTCTGTGTACTGATTAATTTGTTTATGTTGTCTTCGATTCTGGTGTGTTGTTGCTGTTGTTAAGTGTTGTGGATTTTTATGAAACTGTTGTTGGTGTTTAGATTGTTTAATTATTGTAAAATTGTTGATCGCTTTGTTTGTGCGACTTAGGTTTTTTCGACTTGATGAGGCATAAATAAATTGACTTTTGTGTGTCGTTGTTGCTTCATTGTAGTAGTTGATATCATTATAATAATTTAGTTTCGTTTGATGAAGCTTTTTCCCATTTTTCTTATGTAAATGGCCTTCTATACTACCTATAGATTTTTTTGTATTTTTCAAACGCTCATCAGCTTCGAATGGAGCTTTAGAATATTCATCATTCATATTTTGTCGTTGCACATTAGAGTCCCTGGCAAAAGTGGTTATCCAATATGGATAACTCTGATGCGGTAAAATATTGTCCTGAAAATTGTTGGCGAACTCATGAAAATTCTTAATTCCATCGGCGCGATATATTGTGTCCCATATAAATTGTTTTGGCAACGTATGCGAAACATTGGGTTTTCGTGTTAGGCCCAATTTAAATAAAATTTGATGTTTTATTGATTCCAAACGCATTAGATCGCTTTGATCATGATTTTCTGTTGTTGTTATTGTAATGTGTTATTTTTATATTTTATTTATTTGTTAAAGTGGTGTATTTGGTGTTAGATGTTGATGATGATTTTTGTTGTGTGGTGAGCGTAGATATTTATAAAAGTATATGTGGACAAACCTTTATTAATATTTTTTGCTTACATTAGCATAAGGATAAATTATTAGATATGTACTAAATAAATGAAGGCAAAAAAAGATACAACAAAAATCTAAAAATAAAAAATTAATTTCTACACTTTCGTAATTGTTATGAAAATGTTACTTTCAGTAGTGTTTTCAAATTGACAAAAAAAAGACTGCTTCTAGAGTTCTTAGGATTTTCTGTTAGCCATTTAGTTGCACATCTAAGTCTTAGTTGACACTTATGTAAGTCTAATATACTGATTTGGAGAATAAGTTCGTAGTGTTTTTATTTAAACAAAAAATCAATAAATTATTCAATTATGTACTATTCACAATTGATGTTTACGACCTTCTCTCAGCTCTCGACCAATTGTCGATGCCTCTCCGCTAAAATCGTTCGGTCTCGTATCAAAGTCAATTTTTAATACCCTCTTCATTTTCGAAGGTAACGTCCATCATATGGCTCTACGTGGAGGGGAAATGGTAGTATATAATATATCACTGCTTGGTGCGGAGAAAACGGCGGACCTCCCATTGGTAAATCTCTTTGGATTAAGATGGTTGAGAATCGTTTTATAAGCGTCGTCCTCCTTCAATAGTGCTTTGAGATGCTCTTCGTCGATTCCGGTGGGAGGCGCCACGTCTGTCAAAATCGCCGTTTTTAACTTTTCAAAGCATTTCCGTACTGTTGATTCATCTATGGCACCTTTTCCGTATCCATATGTACATTGCAAATGTTCCGGCAGCTTTTGAGCCCGTGTCGAAAATGCTATTACATTTCTAAGCCCCAAAAGTAACAAAAAATTAAATTACACAAAAATACGGTTAGCACAGTTTTACAGAGCAGAAAGGGCTCTAGTGAATGAATTTTATAAGCTTTGTCAAACAGAAAAAAATCGTTGTAAAACAAAAGAAATTATAAAAATGCTACGAGTTTATTAGCCAATCCAAATGCATATATATATATATATATATATATATATATATATATATATATATATATATATATATATATATATATATATATATATATACATGTTATATATTATATATGTATACATATATATATTTATATATATATATATATATATATGTATGTGTATATATATATATACATATGTATATATATACATATATAAATACCTATAAGTATATGTATGTATATCAGGATGGGTTGATTTCTTCGGTTGAGAAAAATGTGACAGTCGTATAGCAAAATCGAAATCTACACAGCATACTAAAAAAATTACCCAAGTTGCTGATCATACATACAATTTGATATTGTAGGGTTGTAAAAATTGTCATAACTAAACTCGTTACATCTTCCACTATATGTATATGTATATATGTATACATACATATATATGTACACATACATACATATGTATGTACATACATGCATACATACATAAGTATACATACATACATATATTATGTATACATATGTAGGTACATACATATGTATGTATGTACATACATACAGTGGCGGACACGAAGATGTAACGAGTTTAGTTATGACAATTTTTACAAACCTACAATATCAAATTATAAATTGTTTTTTTTTCAGCTATTCCTGTTATGTTTAGAAAAAGTACCGTTATTTAGTTTTGTTTGTTTTTACATTATCAACAAAATGTAAATATTAAATTATTGTAAAGACGTATTTTTGAAGCTAGCCACGAATTCGAAACATATTAGAAATATGTATCTGGTTTTAAAGTAATTGTTTGGTGTTTTTTGAAGCAAAAGGGTAAATAATGACTGTTTTATTTCATTTTATGTTGGGATACATCAAAATATTTAGTTAGAAATGGACAGAGGTACTTCGGATGCCGAGCGAAAACTGATCTAACAAATGAATACGGATTAAAAACGGTAATGGAGATTTCTTAGCTATTTAATGATCTGGATTCAAGATTTACAATGCCCTGGAACACATCAAGCAGCATTGTATCACAAAAAAAATCAAATATCACCCTAGAGCCCAACAAACTACACACAGGGAGGATAGCTTAATTTATAAAGCATCTGTTAAAGATCCTTTCGCGAGCTCAAGTAAAATCAAAAATTTAATCGGATTATGGTATTAATATATCCTCCAAGACAATAAGAAGATGTTGGAATTGGAAAAATCCTACGTGG
Organism: Wohlfahrtia magnifica; assembly: GCA_023159175.1. Classification (NCBI taxonomy): domain Eukaryota; kingdom Metazoa; phylum Arthropoda; class Insecta; order Diptera; family Sarcophagidae; genus Wohlfahrtia; species Wohlfahrtia magnifica. Next base: position 184,697 of record JAKWBJ010000271.1, read on the forward strand.
GTATATTGCACAACGTAAACCACTTGTGTTAAAAGGAATGTTAAGTCCCAACTGTCGTTTTCAAAAGAACATATCAATAAACCGATGAAAGTTTGGAAAATTATACTTTGGAGCGACGAGTCGAAATTATGTCGCTTCGGTTCTTATGACTTGGTGGTGACAATGTCATGGAGTGGGCACCACTTTCATAGCAAGATGTATGTCACATTCATAAGATTATCACTAGCATGATTCTATTCGCTGAAGACAACATGCTTCTAGAGTGAAAATTTATGCATGATAATGACCCTAAACACACTGCACACCTAGTGAAGAGTTGCTTAGGGGAAAACACTATTACTATTCTGAAGTGGCCAGCTCAATGGCTGGGCCTCAATACAGTTTCGAACTTGTGGAATTATGTTGAGGCGCATGTACGAGCAATAAAGCCAAAAAATTCAGCGATTTATTGGAAATCCAAAAAGCTTGGTATGTCATTTTTAAGGAGCGTTGTATGGCATTAGTTGAAAGTTTACCTAGGAGATGCGCTGTTGTGATTCAAAATAAAGGATTTCGCATTAAATATTAAGATTGTTTTATGAAGCTAAACTTTTTTTTGTGAATTGACTTTTATTTTACCTATGTCCTAAATTCATGACCAGGCAAAAACTTATGATAATCTGTATATGTATGTACATAAATAAAAATTTCTAACAATAACAAACTATTGTTATCTTTTTCATAACATTGCTAGGATCTTTGGAAAAATAACATGGATCTAAAATTTTTTCGATAAGATGTAAAAATTATCAAAAATATATACATACATAAGTGAAATGTCGTGTCTTAAATTCGTGTCCACCACTGTAAGTACTATTATTTGTTCGGGCTTGTTTTGAAGTAAAATTTAGGATCTGCTTACATTTTGTTAAAATTTGTATAACTACCATGTGTTTTATTAAAGGTCTGACTATGAAAATTGAAAAACTAGCAACTACTGCCATAACACTACACAGCACAAATATAGTTGCTCTTTTTTGACCCATTTATCGTATTTTTTCGTAAGCCTTTCAGTTTTTTAGTGCCATTTGGCAACACGACTTTGTGAATGGTTCTAGATCCAGATGGGCTTTTCCTTGAAATTTTTTGTTGATGTAATATTGTAATAGAAAGTCTAGGAAAGACATTTATGAAGAAAGATTTGCATTTTACCGTTTCTAAGCAAGAAATCGTTTTTTATAATAAATGGCTACTTCAACAAGCTAAATTACATCACCATTACATCAATTAAAATTGACTGTTTGGTGCACTCTACATGCTAGCGGCATCATCGGTTCTTATTTCTTTTAAAATTAGCAAGGAGCTGTGGTTATGGTGAATTGCGAGTGCTATCAAGCCACGCTGAATGAATTTTTGCTTCCAAAAATATCAACGACATTTGATTCCAAAAAGACGGTGCAAATTGCCTTACAAACCGCTTATTAATCGATTTATTGCAAATCAATTTGGTATCAATTTTTTTTTTTTTAGAAGTGGTGCTGTTAACTGCCCCTTCTTCGCGACTGGAATACTCTTTATGGGGTTATGTTAAATCATTGGCTCATGCCGGCAAACCAGCAACTCTCGGATCATTGGAGCCTATATTCAAGACACCACTGACACATTACGGCCAGATTTATTGGAAAAAATAGTCAAAAATTTGTCTGATTGAATGGATTCGTAACGGCGACAAATATATGTATGCCGGAAATCATATTTAGAAAATAAATGTTATCAACTTAACTACCAGATTATAATTTAAAAAATTCATTCCAACAATATTTCTGTCTTGTATTTTCATTTCTTAAAAACATCATATGTACATACATATGTATGTATATTAAGATTAAAATTAAAAATAAGGAATTCGTTGTATAAAAGCAAAAATCTATGTATTTGCAATATACTTAAACGGGAAATCCCCTTCATCTCTTTTAGCTTTGTACAAATAGTTTCATATTAACGACGCAACTTCGAAGCCGTGTGACGCAAACTGAAACAAAAACGACGCAGTTTTGAAATCAGTGTTGCCATTTGCTTTTCCGGTATTTTTTGGTGCTTTTTGCTTAATATACCCTCATATTTTTAAGAAATACCCGTTTTTTAAAAACGGCTATTTATAGTGATTTATGTTCTTTTAATATAACAATAAATACTCAATAGTGAAACACTTAATTAGTACGGTATTTACATCTCAATGAAATTTCGCCAATTAGATTTTAAATTTTGCTTAAAATCTAGAACGTTGCATTTTTAGCACAAAAAAGTATATTTTTAGTACAAAAAGCAGACTTTTATCACTAAATTTGCAATATTCCAAAAAAAACCCGTGACGAGGTAAACTTTGCTTTGTATGAAAATCTTGTTGAAATCTATTGAAAGGGGGATTATATGACTCCTATAACAGATTTGCATCTTGGATGATAGTACGACTTGCATTTGTCCGCGTGTCAAAAATAAAAAATGGCCAATACGAAAACGAAGTAAAAAATAAGGAAAAAAGTCCAAGTGCTAGAAAATATTTTGGCAATTATTTGCTTCTCATATAATTAGATTTAAATTTTTATATTTAAGTACATTGTTCGTTTAATAAATCGTTTATACTAATTCCCATAAAATTCTGTAAAGGAACACGGGGACTTCTCTCAGTCAATGAGCTGCACCCGATTCTATTTTTGGACTCATCGAAAGGAATCTACGGTTTAACGCCGGCTCCGAACGGCAAATGAATTAAAGAAGTTTTCAATAGAAGTTATACTCATAACCAGTTACTAGTTAATGTTGTGAGGTGATACCGCTGTTGAAAAAAATTGTTCTTTTTTATTCAGATGGTCTGACCTGGTATTGAGCATCTTCTGTTTGGTAGGCAGGTGTCTTACCTACCATACCACAGCGGCACACACAATAAAGCTATTATTTCATCCTAAAAAACTTTTTCAAGAGAAATTAAAAATTTATATTTGGTACTGTTTTATTTTTAGAAAATACCGATTGGTGCTTTTTGCCCTTTTTTTTGTCAAAATTTTTACCCGTTTTTGAACCGTACGTGGTGCGCTGACTCTTTGAAAAAATGGAAACACTGTTTAAATTATGGAAATTTTAAAAAGACGCAAACCTCGAAATACGACGCAAACCGAGGTTTTGGTGTATTATGTTTCCACTAAGCTTGATAGAAGTTTGTTGCGTTTCGGAACCTAACAATACTGTATCTGAAAATGGAATAATACGAAAGTTTAAAGTTATGTTAAATAAACCATTACGTTGCACAGTTAGAATATCAACGTAAAGTATTGTTCACTGCATTATACAACTGTGGCAATCAAATATTTTTAAAATGGGTGAGTATACCACCCTAACTCCCACTTTTTCCCCTTACAAGTAAAAACATAAGAAAATAATTTAAGCAATTTGATATAAAACTAAAAATAAATTTGAAAATGTTAAAAGAAAATGTATCTAGAAAATCAATAAAATTAAGCTAAAAAATCGCGCGATATTTTCATGAGTTGTTTCGAAAATTTATAATTACAGTTTTATAGTGCTTTTTATTGCTGTATTTAACTTTCTAAACTTGTGCTTAATCATTTTTGTCGTTTTGTGTGTGATTCCAATTATATGGAATCAGCGGCCAAAAATACTTGCAGTAAGAATATCAATGTAAAGCACTATAGATTTGTGGAAATTATATATTATTTAAGTGGGTGTGCTTGATACCTGAATATACCTTTATAATCCACACTTCTTCCCCTTATAAGTAAACACGTAAGAAAATAATTTACGCAATTTGTATGATATAAGATTAAAAATGAAACTGAAAATGGTATAAAATGTTAAAATATAATCTTTTAGAAAATCAATAGCATTAAATCTACAAAAATCGCACGACATTTTCATGAGTTGTTTATTAAAAAGTCTAATGACCTCGACAATTGCCAACATATTTCAAAAAACTAAGTCCATTTCGTTCATAACTAAATATACTTCTTTATTAAATTCATAATAATTCGGTTACTACAAGAGATGTGTGACAACATCTCTAAGCTTGAGAAATGTGGAAAAAATTGGTTGAGAAATAGACACAGATTGTTCAAGGTTACCTAAAAACAGTACATATCATTCGTCTGTTTTCTAAACTTGATGAGAAACCTACTCGTAATATCGCTTAATATTCAAGTAAGTGCACAAAGATTCAAAAAACTGGTAACTGAAAACTCGTAACTGAAGCTTTTGAAGGTGTTATGAAAATTTTAAAAATAGATTCTTTTGAACTCGGTGGTGCCTATCTGAAACATTTACCCAATTCACAAAATGTTATAGTTGTCGTAGATCGGTAGAAACTATCACAAACTACAACTATTGTACATAATGTTATTGGTAATTAAAAAAAGTGGATTGTTCCTGAGGAAAAGTCACTACTTGAATTTCTCATGGAGAAGAGAGATATCGAGGTATGTGTAGTTACTTATATCAATCTCCCTGTCTATTAATAAATAGGTATGTTTTATATTTTTCAGAAGCCTACCGCTCAGGTATATTACGGAAGATTCGGTAACGAAAAGAATATACGGGTGGAATGGAAGCAAGTCCGATCAAAAGTACGGAATCTTCGAGTTTCGTACAATGAAGCCAAAACATAGGAAGGCTCGACTGGTGCTGGAAGCATGGACGGCGAGACGATAAAATGTAAGACCAGTACTCCAGCATAGAATGGAAGGGATATTATGTTCCCACAGTCCTCCCTCACAATTTTTTTTTTTAATTGTACTTGTTTGTTTTATTTTTATAATTTTATTTATTTTTGTTTATGTAGGCACATTGAAAAAAATGTGTAGCTACTTTGACTAGCTGGATGAAATATTTGGGAGTCGAGTGGTACAATTTGCCATAATAGAGGACAGCTTAGGGTCGAATGAAAATCTTTTTAACTCAGCCGTTCAAGATACAACAGCATCAGACACATCTATGGTGGAAAATATACCCTCAACTAGTAAGAAGGGTATATATTCTCGGACAGCTGTATCTGACATTATGAGTGTACAGACGGAAATTATGAAAATTAAAAGAGAAAAGTTTGAACATGAAAAACTAATTAGAGAAAAAGATTTAAGTATGAAAGAAAAAGAAATAAAGCTGAAAGAAAGAGAAATGGATTTAAAAGCAAAGGTAATCGAGATCCAAAAAGAATTAATAATTTTGGAGCTGCAAATGAAAGAAAGATTGGCAATGGAGGAATTAAAACTTAAATACAAAAATTAAGTTTGAGTATAATCAACCGTTTTTTATTGAATATGGCGGTTATAAACCTGTTTTAATTTAATATGAGCAGGCTGTTTTCTATTTAAATTTAACCGCTTTTTATTGTATATAAATAATTTATTAAAACCAAATTAAAAATGCATCAAAATATTTGTTTTATTTTTGTTTTGAAAAATTATATAGTATATCTCATGAAGGCATACACATCAGGATCTTCTTGTTTGTATAAAATGTAGCAAACTATATCTGTTATTTACTATGAAATCATGTACTTCTGAGTCAGAATGAACATTTTCGATAATTTTGGGGGGACTATTAAAATTAATTAAAATATTATGAATGATACAACACACCATAATCCAGTCATTACAGTCCTTTTTATTCTTATCACCAAGCATTCTGAATCTCAATTCTTTTAGGCTCCCATATTTTTCCTTTAATGATCCAAAACAATTCCCTATGCGCACACGATACTTTGAAATGTATTTATTAAATTGTTCTCTGGCTTCTGCCGTATACTCAGAGCTATTTCTTCTAAATGGTGTTATCAAAAAGTCTTTTAGTGGATATGCGCTGTCCCCCGCCAGTCATTGAGAATTACAAAAATGTCGCTTAGGGTATTTTGCCAGCGGACAATTCAAAAATATTTTTGCATCGTGCACACTTCCAGGATATCCTATTGTCACTTGTCTTATAGCCAACTTGGGGTAACATACAGCTTGGATTTTAATAGAATATTGGCGTTTTCTGGAATAATAAAGTTGATGATTTACATGTGGTGCTTCTGCCAACTTCATTTCACAACCATCTATATAGCCAATACATCCTGGCATTTCAAGCTTTGTTTCAGAAACAATTGCGGCGCGTTCGTTTTCACTTGGCCAAAACAGAAATTTGGTTTTTAATCTTAAAATAGCTTGAAGAACTCGTCTTGTTATATTTTGGATTGTGCCGCCATCACCAATTCCAAATAACGATGCTACCTTACGGGTAGATGCTCCATTGCCAGAAACACCAAGAGGAAAAAGCATCATTTTTGGCTGAAGTTTGACTGGAAATTGTGCCAATATGCCTCTTGTTTGAAAAACTTCATCGTGTTTGACTAAGTTGAATAGATATTTAAATTCCTGTGGTTGTAAGCAAACTATTTGGCTAAAGCGGTTGTCGTCGAAGTTTATCAAAACTTTTTGATTCCAAGTTGTAGATTCTGGAAAGCCTAGATGAACACTTCTACGATTTGTCATTAAGTTAAGCATGTTGAGCCTAAAATTTTCCTGTATCTCATCATCCTCATCTTCATCACCTGAAAATATATTATTTTATATTATATTTTATTAAGCTTATAAAAATATTTGGTATTATGTACTCACTTGAGTCAGCTAGTAAAGTTTCTGCATTATATATTTCGCATAAAGCAGTAATTAATTTATTTTTTTCACTTTTACTCATTTTTTTTTTTTTTTGTAACTTAAAATGCTTTTCTTCTCTTCTTCTTTTTACATTTTTATTCAAGAAATTTGATAACACTGGATAAGATCTACAACAATATTTACGACAAGGGGTTTGCAAAATAAAATGTCATTTAACTATAATCTACAACAATATAACATTTTGTGAATTGGGTAATTACATATATCACTTTTCACGTATATCTAATTTATTGTATTTTAACGAATAGTGTTATTTAGAAACTTGTCGGAAAACTAAAGATATCGCTCTGATCTGTAGAAGATAATACAAAGAGTAGCACTAGATGGCAGCTGAATCTCAAAACATTTCGATTCACATTGCAAGCAGCAACCAATATTGTGCTACTTTTTTAGGTTATTTGTAACGGGAACGGTGGAAATAAAACATAAATTAATATATGTACCTTTATAAGACTTGTTCTATCTGAAAATAGTGATGCCATATTTAATGAAAAAATATTGACTTTGCTTATATATTTTTGGCCTATGGCAGGAACCAGTTTGTTCAATGCTTTATAAAAAGAATAAATTCCTTTGCGAAATATGCCTCCACTTATGGACGATAAAGAAGAAAAGAGGTTTTTTACTGACGGTCTATATTTCTTTTGAATAGCCAAAATTGTATGATTAAGTTGTACAATGCAATACAATGCGCTTTTATTTAAATTTATAGAGTCAAAACAAATTTTTACCACTAAATCTTTGGGAAATTGTAAGCAAAACTATACAAAATAATGCATTTTCTGTCTCCAGATAATATATTGTTAACAGTGCTTTTCGACAAAGGGAAACCTATACGTAAAGAGCTATTAACTAAATTTTGTATTGTTGTGAAAAATTGTATGACATAACTAAAAACAGGACTTATGTAAAGCATTCCATTAATTACAATTGCACAGAAAATATGGATTTAGTTGACTTAGGTAGCGACAATATATTATATGCGCCTTCATTTACTACAAGCATTCCACACGAGCACCTGCTAGATCCAGAAATTTCGTCGTCAGAAATTCGTTCACACGACACCTTTCTAATCGGTTTTGACAGTTGTTTTTATTTTTGTTATTTTTGCTCATTGGTAAATTGTGTAAACTGCGCACTGACTTTTTGTTATTTTTTTAATTGTTTGTTTGCTGTTAAATTATGTTTAAAAAAATGGGAAAGTAAAGTAAGTAAAAAACAAAAAATACTTTTTTTTTCGGTAAATAGAAAAGCAGCTACAAAATGGAATCTATGTAGTGAGCGGCCATTTATTTCTCTTATGAAATTTTGATGCCAAAAAATGATAAAAATTAGATATCACATTGAATTTGAAGTAGTACACAGGGTAATTGAACATACAACCGGTAATATGAACCACATACATAGTTCGTTCCCTGAATTTTGTTTGCGAGCCTTATGCTATAAACACATTCAAGGCTACCGACCATCGACTACAAGGTGTCAAAAGTAGAAGACATGTGTGCATATGAGAATAATTATTTTAGTGGCAACACGGATACCGACTACACGACTACCGTTGGAGCCCGTAGCCAACTAAGGCTAACTTCTATTTTTCTTGGCGACAACAAATAGTTTAGTTCAGTCAGTACAATAAGATGCATGAAATATGCGTTTTAAAAACGCAATACATGAAATATGTACGTTAAAAACGCGAAAAAATGTATGCGACACCACTGAACAAGAATAATCATATGTCCATTTGCTTACTTTTATTTTGTAGCTGTAGGTATTTAAATAAGAAAGCAGCTGGTTTCTTGGCTACCTTTGTAGCCAGCGTCTTTTGTAGTTGTGTAGTCGATGGTCGGTAGCCTTGAATGTGTTTATAGCATTACTGTTCACACGACGGTGTTGGTTTCATTTTTATATTTTTTATGTGCAATTGTATACATTAAGGTTGCCAGACGTATAGTGATTATCTCATGTTTGTACTGCTTTTAATCTTTAATTTTATAGCGTATAAAATTGTATATCAGTATTTTTCTTTGAAAGACCCAGTGAAGTATTCGGAAAAAAATTGTAATTAAAATATTTAATGTCAAAAAGAACATCAAATCTCACCAAAAAGTCTGAGTTTTTAAAGTGAAGTGGAGTGCTGGATCATGTATAAACATGTTGGCCTAGCTTAATTTCAAAAATAAAAAGACTACAAAAAATATGCTGCAATAAAGTTACTTTCTCCAAAGGATTGTCCGTTTTTATTATTTACTATATATATTTCGGTAACTATCAACACTTATTCTATAGCTAAAATCTGGCAACACCATAATGAAGTGTAACATTTTTTAGCATAACCGTACTCACAACGTTTCGATGTACAAGTATTATTTGTTTTGTTTACAGTGAGTTAAGAAAATCAGTTTAGCCAAAAAATGAAAATTTCAAAAGATTTTCTTTGGATTATTTTTCATAACTTTTTCATAACAGTACGTGAACTGATAATACAAGATCGTCATGTGACACATTGTCAGATAGAGGCATCCTTGCACATTAGTTCCATTTCATACATAAGATTTTGCATGAACACTTAGTTGCAAGAAAATTTGTTCTCGTTGATACGATTGATTCGATTGGTGTAAGGAAATGATTAAAAAGTTCGACCGTGATGCTTCAAAAGACGTGTATAAAAACGTGACAGGTGACGAATAATAGATATATGCGTATGAGTCGGAAACAAGACAGCAATCGACCATGTGGGTATTTCAAGGGGAGCTAAATCGAATAAAAGTTTTTCGTGGAAAAAGCACTGCGAAGCAACTGGTAGCCTGTATCTTCGGCCGAATGGGTCATGTGATTACTGTTCCGCTTGAGCAACGTAGGGCGGTCAATACTGAGTGGTACACCACCATATGTTTGCCGGAGGTCTTCGGAGAAATTTGTAAAACCAACCGCCGAAGACGAATCATTCTTCATCATGACAATGCGAGCTTCCATATATCCCGGCGAACAGGTGAATTTTTTAGCAGTCAAAACATTGATTTGGCACTCAATGACTTCTTTTTGTTCCCGAAAATCAAAGTAAAACTGAGTGGTCAACGATTAACGAGTGCCGAAAAAGCGGTTGAAGTGTTTAAAAACCATGTTTTGGAGGTGTCTCAAGAGGAATGGAAAAACTGCTTTGAGAAATGGTTTGGAAGAATGCAAAAGTGTATTGATCATCAATAAAACCATTTTAATTTAAAAATATTTATTATTATTTTCTATTCCCGAAATATAAATAGTACCCCTAGTATGCAATATAGGTACTGTTAAAATAAATGTTGTTAATATTTATTTGTTAATATTGACTTCAGGACAAATTACTGCAACAAATGAGACTATTTCAGTTTTGCGAATAGTAGAGAAAATTCCTGCAAATAGTTTTTTTTTATGAAAATATGTCAACGTAGGGAAAAAGGGACGGATTTTGTTTTTTAATCGAAATGTAGGTACTTTTTATATGTAAACGGTGGTACAACCATAATGCACGATGTTAATTTTGAGTCACATCTTAACGTCAAGTTTTTTGACCAACTTTACTTGACATTTCTTTGTTTCAGTGCTTGAGAAATTCAACCATGGAGTGGTACACAATAGAGAAGAGCGTTCACATTGTTTTTACGAAAGTAGGCGTTCAAATTAAAATACATTTCTTGCACTTCGTGATTTTTTTGGTCAGTAAGTGAATTTTCGCATTTGGGCAAATGAGAATTCACGAGTAATGTTAAAACTCGATGCATCTACAAAGAGTGACTGTTTGGTGCGGTTTGTGGGCCGGCGGCGTCATCAGGCAGTACCTCTTCGAAAGATCGGCCAAACAGATACCGAGAATGGTATTCGCTACAAGAGACAATAACCGACTTCTTGTGGCCAGAAATTGATGATATCGACCTGAACAATATATGCAGCCAACGAAACAATAACTCTTTTGTGCGAGAAATTCAATGGCCGTGTTATCTCATGTCGTGGCGATATTAATTGGCCGCCATGATCATGTGATTTGACACCGTTGGACTTCGTTCTTGAGGATATTTGAAAGAAAAAGTGTACGTCAATAAGCCAAGAACAATTCAAGAGCTGAATAATGAAATAATTCTGCACTAGAGTTGCCAGACGTACTGTTTTTATCAGTACATGTATGGTTTTTCCGATTGTACTGATTTATGCATAACATGAAAATCAGTACGCAAATGTACTGATGTTTTCATATTTGTACTGATTTTTATTTCAAAATTTTTTTCAGCGCATAAAATTGTTTTGTTGCTTATTCTCTTTGAAAGACAAAATGAATTATTTGTAGAGCTATAAAAAATCAAGATTCAATACGTATTGGTTGTTTTTGTCACGTTCTTCACTATGATCAATAGGTGTATTTATTGTCAATATTTGGCCGTTTTGAGTTATTCGTTCTATTAGTTTTCATTTCATACTCTCTTTTATTTCGCTGAAACAGCAGAAGTCTAATTAAAACTAGAAAAATATCATGAGGCCAATATCTCTATGAACTTATCTATAAAGGTTAACTTCTATAGCAATTTCTTCACAAATTAATATTTTGACATTGGCTCATTTAGTTCTAAGCCACAGATATAATGCTTAATAAGAAATTAAAAAAACTAGCTTAGCAACTGTTAATTTTTTTTAGATAACCAAGTGATTTCAGGACAAACTACTGCAGCAAAACAATTAAAACAACAATAAAAAATTATGAATAAAACCATCTGTAGCAACTGTAATAACTTGAATAAAATTAAGAAGAGCTGATGACACTTTGATTTTGACATAGACTGAAACAGAACTAGAACGTGTTCAGTATACAATCCTCACACAATATGAAGTAAAAAGGGAATTTTATTTTTCTGTTCAAAAATTTACAAATGCTAAAAAAGGAAAGATTTTGTAAATCAAACTCTTCGAATGTATATGTCACCGGCTCGATTAATACTTTATTTAAAAATGAAATTGCAATGTATAAAAAATATTCGAGTCTGGGAAAACAAAAAAACATTTTATTATTTTGGGAACAACATTATATAAGCAGTATCTTCTACACAACTAAGCGTGTAGGGGGTTCTTTCAACCTTCAAATTTATTTTGACGCCACAAAAAACAAATCTTAAAAAAGAAAAGATTAATAATAAAACTGAACGAAAATTTCTTTGAAAACTAAATAAATTCCGTACTCATAAAACATTTGTACTATTTAAAATTTGAACCTAACCCGAACCGAACCCGAACCTATTTTTTTATCAAAGGTTTTAATCGTTGGTGTAAATACATATACTCTTCATACAAATATATACAAGAGCACCATAAAAATATGCTTTTTGCTTCTTTGATTTCAAGTCTGGCAACCCTGTTCTGCACATTAACTACGTTGAACTTCAATTATGTCTCAGAGCCATCAGCAGTTATGAATGTTTTTCCTTTGAATTTTATTGGAAAACTGCAAACAAATTCTATTACATAAAAGCAAATTCCTTAGTTCATTAAGTACAGTTTCTTTAGTCAAAAATATACATATAAGCTTAGAAGTGCACAACTAATATTAAGGGTCTTTGTCGACAAAAGTATGCAATTTAGTTCTTCTTAGAAGAGTAATGTTCAGTCAAAGAAATGTCGGAATCAAAAAATCTGTCAAAGCTGGATTGAGGAAAAGGAGTTTGAAGGTTAGCTGGAAGAAATTAAGGATGACAAATTTAAATGCAAATTAATTGTTAAGAATTCTGAAACTCGATTCAACGCTTTTTTGCTGAACATACTACTTTTTGATTAAGAAGAGTAAATTAGACAGAACGAAATGTGCTGAAGTAAATCAAAACTTATTGGCTGAAAAGAAAAAATCAGGATTGGATAGAAACTTACAACATACTAAATTTTCTATTCTTATAGGTGAAAATATTGGAATTAATAAAAGAATATTGGATCCAATAAAACAATGTGTGAGCAAGTAATTATACAACTTCTGGACCTTTTTGCTGATGGATCTGACCGCAGTGCAACGATTTTTGCGTTGTATTTAATACTTAAATATAATTTGGGCATTTTAAAGCAAAACCGCATGGCTTCATAAAAACCAAAATAAATAAAAGAAAGTAGTGGAATCTACTGAAATAACAAGAGGTTCGAGAGCTTTCGAAGTATTGTTTACTCAGCCATATAAAAAGCACATCGATTGAGGCAGCAATCAGTTTATGTGGTGTAAGCTCAGCGTGAAGGGAGTTTATTTGGCATAAACTCAGCGAACAGTTATTGGTTTGAACTCAGTGTAAAGAGAGTTTAATGTGGTTGAAAAGGTTCGAATCGAACCTAAGTTGCAACAACGATCTAGTTGGAAGATCTTTAGGTGGAAAAATCTGTGGAGTAATTGTTTTTTTTTTTTTTTTTGTCGAACGGTCCCACCATTCACTTACGCACCCTCACACGACCGCTGATGGCTCGTCTCCATGCCGTAGAAGTACGTAAATACTACAGTACGAACTGTAGCGGATACAAGCAAACAGGTTATGACAAACAGAGCTCAAATCAGCTACAGAACTGAATCATAAGCTGAATATAAGAACAATTGATATACACACATACTTAAAGCTTACAAAGATATACATGAATCAATTAAGACAAAAGATATTTATAAAATTTACAAATTATTGTAAGAAAGTAAACTACGTTTAATATTACTAGCATCAGAATTAAAATCAATAAACTCATAATGCAAAGTGTAATCACAATCGGAATCTACGGAAAAGAAACGAATTTGCATAATTTGACCTGCAGAATCCAACGCCAGAGAACGATAGTGGCGGGATAATCTAGCAGGGATGGTAGAATTCATGGTTAGAAGTAAAAAACCGGAATCAATATTACCCGCAACGAGATTGCAAACAAAACAAATACTCAAAACTGCTCTCCTACGCTCCAATGTGGGAAGTTTAATCAGGCCGAACCTAGCCCCATTCGAAGAAAATCCATCAATATAATTCCACCCTAAGCCACGTAAACAGAATAATAAAAACTGTTTCTGCACGGGTACAATCAAATCAATATGACACCGATAATTAGGATTCCAAATAACTGAGGCGTACTCCTAAATCGTCCTAACGAGCAAAATATCTCAGGAAGATTATTAAGAAATAATAAGAACAAAAGCGGACCTAAATGGCTATCCTGTGGTACTCCGGAAACATAAAAAGTCTCAGACAATACATTCCGAAACAAAACTTTCTGAGTCCTAAAAGAAAGGTAAGATTCTATCCAACGAAGAAGTCTGTCAGGAATACCTATCAGTGTCAATTTATGAATCCTATGATCAACTCTATCAAAAGCCTTACTAAAATCTGTATAAATAATATCAGTTCGAGTACCAGTGACAAAGCCCCTAAAAACCCTCGTAGTAAATTCAAGAAGGTTAGTTTTTGTCGACCTACCCTTTAAAAGACCATGGTAAAAGGGTGACATAATAGGTCTCGTCTGAAAAGAGAGATAATCCGTCAACAACGTCTTCTTTAACTTGGGAATTGCACTGAGATTAGCTATTCCCCTATTCGATATGTTCGATCTACTGCCGGATTTATGCAAAGGAATAATAAACGACCCTTTCCAAATAAGAGGAAAGTGACCTATCTCCAAAAGTTTGTTAAAGATAAATATCAAAGAACCACTCAAAGCAACTGCACAGTTATACAAGACGCAGGCAGGTACCCTTCAGGCCCTGGCAAAAGCGTAGATTTCCACCCAGACAACGACACAAGAACAGACTTAACATTAAATTCATAAATAGTAAAAAATTATTAAACCTAGCAAAAGCAACACGTGCCCTGGAGTAGAGCAAATAATCAAAACAAGACTCCGTTTTACAAGTCTCCTAAACAACCACGATTTTTTATTTCTCAATCTTGCCAATCTAGCCGAATTCCAAGGAGGACCATAACGCTCTGAACGACGGTGTACAAATGGAACACACTTGTTAAAACATTTGAACAATATTCCATAAAAGTCATCTATAACCGCATCAAATGATGAAGAGTTATACCGCGGTGAACTGAGTAAAAACGAACAATCAACAGAAGAGAGCAACAAATTCAAGCGAACAAAATCAGTTCGTCTAAAATTAAAATGACAACTTATATCCAATGAGCGCCTCACCCCCGTAGTTAAACATGAATCAAAATCAATATGCAGCAACAAAGTAAGATGATAAATATCCTCGTAGGCAGATATAGAATCCATACAAAATAAACAAGAAATACAAGGGACCTCAATGAATATAAGATCCAAAACCCTACCAATGGAATTCAATACATCATTCACCTGGAAAAGACCAAGGTCAGACATAGCGGACAGGACATAAACGGGAGGTGAAAAAGATGGAATTAACGAGTCAATTTCAGGTGAAAAATTCAAAGAGACATGCGGAAGATTAAAGTCACCAAGGACTACTATTAACCCATCAAGCGCTATTAAATCCATAACTCCAGTGATCAGATCAAAATGAGCCTGTTAGACACGGAAATCAGAAGAAGGAGGAATATAAGAACATGTGATACATATAGACTCTTCGCGAATACGCGCCCTAACACAAATAAATTCGATATCCTCAGAAAAGGCAAGATTAACCAATTCAGACGTATATTTAGCCCAAGCTGAATTCAATAGACCTCAGCCCACGAATATATTGATAAGCAATACTAAACTTCACAGACGAAACAGAATTTTTTTTTTTTTTTTGAGAACTAGAGGAAGAAAAAGTCCACTTCTCCGACGGTTTTCTCTAAACTTAAACTCACGAACCAAAGTGGCCTTTGGCAAAAAAGTAGGATTAACAATATTATGAAATTCCCCATGTGGAACATAAAATTTAAAAGAAGGTATACTGCGATTAGGAGACGCCTTCATATCGAAGCAACATAACCCAAAAGGCTTATGAGTTTTAGATTTAACAAAATACGCAACATCATTGGTAAAGGTCTCACAAAACAGACGAAAAACAAAACTAATTCTCCTAGGTTTCACAATAATCAAACCCTTCGGAGCAATAGCAGAAACACCCACCGGAGTAGATATAACACAAGCGGGAGTAGCGACATTGTCACGAGGAGAAGGGATCAAAGGAGACCTCGGACACATTTCAATCAGATTTCCAGACTTCAACTTGGATGAACCAGCTGAATTTTCGGAGACAGAACCAATAGCAGTGGCAACGTCGTTAGACGTAGGAACTGTTACATAACCCTCAGATACAGTAACCCGATTTACATCATCAGAGCCTTTAGGATAATCCGAACCAAACAACCTTTTTTGCTTCAATTTTTCCAACTGGTCAGTCTTTGAGAATAAATCCTCAAATTAGCGAAATCTCTCGAAAAGGGATGCAAATTCCACTTGCATCTCATTGAACTCACGGCGAGTTCCCGCAAAGAACTTATAAAACTCAATATCCACGGTCCTACACTTAGGGCAACACCAACGTAGGCTCAAAGTACTATTAACCAACTGGTCAGCGGTACGAGGGAACATTCCAAAACACTTTGGATGGAATAATCTATCACATAACCAGCATGCGACCTGCCCCTCCCTCTCTTTCCTAATAGAACATTTAGAAGCAGAGCACGACATTATGACCAGAATAAAAATGATCAATAAGGGAAAAAAATCAAACAGATAGTGAAAAAATAACAATAAAACAAAATAATAATAAAGACATGTAAAAAATAATAATAATAATATAAAATTAGAATTATATAAAAATAAATCTACTCTAAAAATGACAATCCACAATAACAAAATTAGCAGCAACTAGTTGTATAAACCAAAAAAAAGTAAGTAAAAGGTAACAGTTCAAACTACAAGATCAAAATGTCCGAAAAGAAAGTGAAACAAAACAAACGTCAGAACTAAAGCAAAAACAAAACAATTTAAATAAAATAAAAAGCAAAAGCACTGAAAAAACAGATAATGCAAAATCAAACAGAAAAATTGAAAACAACAAATATTTGTTATTGCAAAAATAATAAGAATATAAAAAGATTTTTTAAAACAAGGTTTAATCAAACACAGAACAAAAAAAAAAGGAACAAAAATGAAAAACAGATAAAATTTTCATTCATCTTTCAAATAAAAAAAAAAAAATAATTTACAATAATAAAACACGAAAAATTATGCGAAATAATGGAGCACTATAAAAATTGTGCACAATATATAACAGGGTTGCCTGAGCGAGTGTTTGTTGTTTACAAGGTTGTAAACAGAGGGTGTAATTAAGAATAGAAATTGTTATTGCTCGTTAAAAGGTTACGAGCAGTGGAACGCAAAACTGTGTTAAATAAAGGATTTTAGTTAAAAGCCAAACACAAGATTTATTTTAATTAACCTGCAATCTACGAACTCATATATATGTAAGCGGTTTTAAAAAGTAAAACGTAATAACATATAAAAAATTGATTTTCAATATTCATATAAATACATCCGTCCTTGTTTTTTTATGCTAATGGAGTTGGCAGTGATAAGCGAGTTTAGTGTTGCTCTTGGTAATATGGGGGCTCGGTTGCCCTTTTGCCGTATACTGTAGGTGGTGAGGTCAAGGGTGTTCCTCGTTGGTTTAGGGTGTTTCCCGATCTGGTAGGTGACTCGACGATTTTGGTGACCGATTCCGGTCTTGTCTGTACTGTGATTAGCAGCAGCAGGGCTGGAGTACGTGTTGAGGTTGAGGGTGGATTTGGAAGGATACGGTTTGTCAGTATTTACTGTAGGAAGAGGGAAGCTTTGGAGCTATATTTGGAGTTTATGGACTCGGTGTTGTTGAGTGGTGGTAGCACTCCTGTGGTCCTGGGCCTGGACTCGAATGCGGTATGGTCCTTGTGGTACAGTAAGATGCCTGGGCATGCGCACAGGTATCCATCTTATGCCAGGATCATTTCTAACCATCAAATATAATCCGAGTTGGCTGCGGAGTATGTATTTTGCCAAATACTGTCCCATTTTTTGGACAATTTCAAAATGGCATAATTTCCCCAGAAGGAAAAGATATTTTAGTACCAGGTGTAAGTACACCATTTTCATCGTACTTTGGCCAGGAGCGTAATGAAAACATGGAAACAGCCGATTTTTTATGACTTTGCAAGATGACAAAAGAAGTGTTAATTAACCTTATATGGAAGCCAAACCTATTTTTTATTGCAAATTTTTCCCGAAATATAGCTACCTACTTACTATTCAATCACTTTATTGCGATGTTTTTAAAACAGAGTTTTATGGGAGCTATTTTTTTGAATATTGAATTGAACTTACTTTTGAGAGAAATTTTAGCCAATATGTACAGTCACTCTTTGATTTAGGAGTTTTAGAGAGTTTGTAAACAAAGTACAAAAAGGCTTATACTGATATTTAAGCATTAATAAATAAGTTTATTTATAAAATAAAAAAGTAATTATTTTATATAATAAAAACAACAATAACAAAAATATTAAAAATTCGTAGGAAGAAAGTCTACATACAGCTTACAAAAAAATAATTATTTAAAATTGTATATATAAAAATTAAAAATTTTACTTTCAATATTTGGTTGATCTATCTTTGGCATCAATAACCGTTTAAAGACGACAGGGCATTGATATTGCCGAATTCTTTGTAATAAAAGGTGTTTTTTTTTTTTGGCCCATGCATGAATAAGGGCAGTTTTTAAAATTTCACGGTTACTAATACCATATTTTTGTAAAAAAGGTCCCATATGTGCTGTAATGGGCTTAAGTCTGGTGACTGGGGTCACGAATGTAGCTTTTTGTAGCATTGTAAAGAAGCCAGTCTCGAAAAAAGCGAGCAGTATGCTTATGGCCGTTATCTTAATGGAAAATCAATTGGTATCCCAGGATCAAACTGTTAACAGATGCCTCAGAATTTGTTCCAATATGATTTTATAATGATAGCTGTTAATATTACCACCGAATAAAGCCAAACAAGCCACTTTATTTGATGCCATGGCGCCCCAAACCATAACGTTGCCTTTACTGTGTTTGAATGTAGGTATAATATTATTTATATCAAGTGCAATGTTTGGTTTTCTCTAAGCTTTGAAAAGGCCAACTCTTCCGAAAATGTTCTAATTACATTCGTCGGTAAATATAACACGATTAAAAAATCCATACCCTTGTTTACATGTGCTTTAACACACTCGAGACGAAGTTTACGATTCTGTACTGAAATTAGTGGTTTCTTTCGTGCCATTCTGCTATGAAATTCATTGTCATGTAAAATTTTTATTATTGTTCGTGAAGCAACAATTTAATTGGAACATATTTCGATGTGTTCTGCCAATTTTGGGGCGTTTATTGTCGCATCCTGATGGGCTAATTTCACAATATTGCTAACATCACATCTCGAAAGCTTCTTAGGTCTGCCAGATCGTAGTTTATTTTCAGTACTATTGTTGTTGTTATAATTTCTAATGATCGTCTATACAGTAGCACGACAGATTTTGTTGTCATAGCAATTTTTTCATATGATTTGTTTTTTTTGGAGATTTACTACCATATTTCAAACTGTAATATGTATCTTTTCGATTTGCCTTTTTCGGGGATAAAAATCAAAAAAATCTTAATTTTTTATCGCTTTGTCCACTTCAACAGTTGTGTTGCTTGTAAATTGGAATAAATCAACAACGACTTTTTTCCTGCTCATTATTATGTTTTCCCTTATAACTTGTAAGTTATATTTTTTTCACATAATTTTTTTTCTTCAGATAATCTTAAGTATAAATACTTTAAACATTGGTTATTATCTTTTTCAAATTTCGCCTTTAATTCTCTAAAACTTCAAAATCGTAAGGTGTATGTAGACTTTTTTCTTGACTGTATATCAATATCTGCTAATTAAACATTTTATTGTGGTGTTTTCTAAAATCGAATTTTATTGCAAGCATATTTTATTGCACACATTTTTTAGGCAGATTTGTTTGTTAAATTTGCAAACATGTTATTGCAAGTGTTTTTTAAACAGAATCTAATTCAAAGAATTTAGAATTTATCCAATAGCATTGTACTGAAAAACGTTCTTTTTTAAATAACATTTGCTTTAAAATATTTTTTAAGACATGCTTTCCGAAATTTCTCTGTTTATAATATGAACATATACGCAACAACACATCATTAAAGATATTTTTCAATGAATTTCTAAATAATTAATTAAATAAATCTCTTCATATATGTATATACAGTAGCGAGCATTAAAATGCAACTCTGTGTTTCGTAATCTGAAATTGCATTCTATCACTAACAACGGAATCCAATTCAAATTCTTTTTGGATTTTATATTCTTTATAAGAAGAAGAAGCATAAATTCTATCACAATGTTTCATTAATTATAAGAAGTAAACATTTTATTCGAGCAAAAAAAATGAACGTGCTGTTAAAGTAAGGAAATCATATTGTAACGAGAATAAAAACGCCTAAATTGTAGAATTTTTGGTATATTTTGTGTCACCCCGTCAATGCCATGTGACATAGGAATGTCACATACGCTAAAAACAGGAGAGTCTCAATGAATTTCACGAATTTGTGCGCTCACGAATTAAAATGGTCAGCAATAGAGTGAAAGCCAGATATGATCGTGCAGCAAATACGGAGGGCTTCCATATGGGACAACTAGTTCTACTCTACAACACACAGCGGAAGAAAGGATTATCTCCCAAGCTTCAAACTAACTGGAGTGGACCTTGTAAGGTAGTCAAGAGATTAAACGATGTGGTATACAGAATACGGAAAAGCAATAGCCTGCGAAAAAAGGTGGTACATCTAGAGCTACTGGCGAGCTATGGGGAGATAGATAATGAGCCTATTCGGAACGAACAGGCTTAAGTGCGTGGCAGTGGTACGAGAATAAAAACACCGGAATTGTAGAATGTTGCTATATTTTGTGTCGCCTTGTCAATGCCATACTTATTTGTGTATATGGCAGTACTGCCAATTAAATCATCCCTGGGTAACAAAATCTTACATGTTTAAAATTAACGTATAGAAGATATGAGATCATTTGTGGCATTTCCGGAATTTTTAAAATTGTAGGCAATTCGTTTTACAAGGAGAATGCTTTGCCTACGTAGCTTAGTTATCGTTTGGCTGTCGTAAGATAAAGACGTGTTAAAGCGGAAATAAAAGTGATGTGTAAACAAGTATGAAGTGTTGTATTAAGACAAACAGTGTAAAAGTTATTTTGTTGTAAAATAAATAAAACTGTAACAAAAATAAAGCGATGATTATTTTATTTTAATGCAATTTAAACAAACTCAAACGTTTTAAAAAGGTTAAAACGTAACAACATCATATATTTAAAAAAATTGTTTAATTGTGAAAGTTTCTTATATGTATTTTTCAATAAAACCTTTGGAGAAGAGAATGGAGATGAACGAGTTGGATCCTATTCGGAGCACACAAATCAACTGTTAGTCGAATTTTCTCAAAATTTCACTCTCCTGGAAGTGTAGACAGAAAACCATTAAGTTTTTGCCAATGAATTAATAATGCTTTTCAGCACCGAGCAATGCTAAGGCCAATAAAAATTGATCCCTGAAAGACAGCAGTACTTGTTGCTTATTACGCAAAAACACATTTAGCGCGCATACCGCTAGACGCAGATTAAGTGAAGTCAACTTATCTGCCGGATCTTTTCTGTAAAAAGCCACTAATTATCACAGTTAATAGGAGAAGGCGTATCGACTTTGCAGAGCATCATTTAAATTGAACAACAGAGGATTTGGCTAAGGTGTTTTGTAGCGATGAACGCAAATTTTATTTATTCGGCTCCAATGGCATAAATTATATTCGCTGGCCACTAACCAAGGAATTTTTGGCCAGGTATCAACTACTTACAATGAAACATGCTGTGGGTTCATTAATGAAAATTATATATATTATATAGCGTTGGATTTTTTATGCTCGGTACTGTGTGTCCTTCAACAACATGTATTTCGTTTCACAAATGCGTTATCGCTTTTTTAATGCTCCTGAACACAATTCACGGTTAATAAATTTAAGTCAACTGTTTTTGACAACTCTCATAATGAAAATGTTGTAATTCTAGAATTGCATACACCTTGTTAAATTCACCTTGAGCCCTTTAAAGCAGCGAAATGATTACACAATAAAAATAAAACACAATCGACACTTAAGGTGCTTTCACACTATTCTACAAGACTTAAGGTCTTCATCGATTTTTTGTCTGACTGTCAACAAAAAATCAAACAGAACATTTGCTCATTACATTTTGTTTTTGCACTATCAAACATTAAATAAAATGCAAAATATTTGAAATATGTTAGCAGCTGTTTAGCAAAAAAGAAATTATTTTATAATTTAAAGAATGTTTGATATTTAAATGCAAAATGTCGATGATAAAAAAACGAAAAATTAAAAATTGTGGTAGTTAAAGTTTTAGATTCAGTTCAATAAAAAGCCACTTGCCACTTTCAAATGTAAAAAATTTTCTTATTTATTTTTTACTAATGGTTGCAGATATTTCAACAGCTGTTTGCGGGGATGGAAAAGTTGATACGATCGTGATTTTGTTTTATAAATTGCTTAGACGCCTTTTGCACGTTCAAAGTACTTTGACAAACTCCTTTACATTTTCTTTTAAACTTTGTTTCGCTTCTGCACGTTCAAGTTTTGCTGTACAATTTTTTTTCTTTTATCGGTTCGTTCTGTTATTTATATAACAAACATCACTGTGCGAAAAAACATAAAAACATAAAATATAAAAGAAAATATCAAATAAGACAAATAACCAAATACAACCATGTATAAATAAGAACGAAGGACAAAACAACTTTGCGAGTACATCAAAGTGTGTACTCACCCCCTCTCGTTTTTCTTTTCTCCCTTACAAACTCAAGACTTTGTAAAGTACTTTGAACGTTCAAAAGGTGTCTTATACTGTGCACCGTTTCTAATGAATTTTTACAACAACTATATGTAATCTATTTACACTATTGGACGAAATAAAGTGCAAATTACCTTTGTTATATTTCATCAGAGAAAAAAAGAGATAAACTTAATATTATTGTTAAAAAATTAATTGAATTTATTAATTTCCTTTACATTTCAGTGTAAAAAACATAAAAACTTAAATAATTTAATTAAAATTTTACAGCAAAACAACATAAATTAAAATGCTCCCTGCCAACAGTTGGACAATATAAAGAGCAAATGCAAAATCCTGGATGATAAGCGCAGATATATGAAGGGATAGTATAATAATTAGAACTTAGTAGCTTTCCCTTTATTAAATATGACCTCATAAAATATTTTACTCTTTTCGTCTTTGACGAAATTGCCAAAGAATACTTATGTTGCTTTGCTGAAAAAGTTTTATTGAAATATTGTTACGAAAATGAAAATGCTGAAGACAAAATTAGCTTTTAGCTATAAGATTTATTCGCTTGTGCTAAGGCTGCTTAATAACTGCTAAAATTACTTGTACTAATTAAGAGTGCAGCCATCCACATGGAGTTGCCAGTTCGATTACTTTTTGTGTTTATAAAGTTATTTTAGATCATTTGAATTAACGTAAATAAATCGAAGATTCGTGTCTGTATTAGAACATCCGAAACTAATGATGAAATACTATAAAGAGATGACGCATTGCGGCTGGTGAGTTAGTGATCATTTGGCAGTCAACAAGTCGCGTTCAGGCGTAAATAAAAAGTGTTTTATAAGCGAAGTTGTTGTATTAAGACATAGTGTATTAAAGTTAGAGTGGAATTAATAAAGACCGTAAAAACAACAACAAAGTAGAGTTTTATTTTATTTTAGCGCAATATAAACGAATTCATACGTTTTAAAAAGGTTAAAAACGTAACAGTGCTGTCAGAAGTGGGATTGCGCATTGTGTACCAATACCAGCAACCTCTTGGCATGTATGATGCGGAATTTAGCTGTCTATGGGTTAAGTTTAGAATCAGGGCACATCTTTTGCACTTCGGGTTTTTGAATAGAAGCCCAAACGCGGGAAGGGAGGTTACCATATCTGGCTTCGACTCTCTTTCCGACTCAATATCGAGTATCCTTTCGAATTATCCGAACAGTGAAATTGTTGTTGCTGGTGATTTCAATGTTCATAATTCGTCTTGGTTACGCCACTCAGGCCGTACAACTCCAGAAGGCCAATACGTTGAGTTATTTGCCACGCACAATCACCTTGCGCAATTAGTGCATGAACCTACACATATATCGTGTGTAGATGGGCACCAGAACAATACCCTCGACTTTTTCCTCACTACAGACCCTGAAAAGTATGTAGTTGAGGTTCTTGCACCTCTCGGAAATTCGGATCATTGTACAGTTTCTGCCTCATTCTCGCCAACTGCTCTGCGCGAGGTTCCACCCATGGCTACGGAACGCTCTATTTTTAACTACGAGGATGCTCGTTGGGCTGAGCTGAACGATTTTTTTGGGTATTTTAATTGGAAACTTTGTTTCCTTGACTCAAACGTCGATGCCATGGCAGAAATGGTGGTGAATATAATAAGGCTAGGGATGGATATTTTCATCCCATCCAAAAAGCTTTCGATTAAACCCAGAAACAAATCTTGGTTTAATCTGACGTGTAAATTGGCTGTCAGATCCAGAGAGGAAGAATTTAGGAATTGGCGCAATAACAAATGTGTCCACACTGATTTACTTCGCAAACAGGCGAGATCTTCATGTGCCGCAGTACTTAGACGCGAAAAGGCTTTATACGAGCAGCGCCTTCGTTCTAAAGTTCTTACTTTTCCGCGGGAAAGTAAAAGCTTTTGGTCATTCGTTAAAAGGCTGAGGAACAATGCTAGTTCGGTTCCTGCTCTCTTAAAGAATGACCACACATTCACGAACCCGGTTGAAAAGGCAAACATTTTGGCCGAAATGTTTGCAAGTAATTCTCACTTGCCGGAGAGCGTTCAACCACTGCCCGAACTTGAAAGAGTATCAGTAACTATGTCTAGTATATTCTTTCGAGCTCGTGCTGTAAAAAGGGTCCTTGCAAATCTCAACGTTAACAAGTCTTCTGGACCGGATGGCATACCAGCACTGGTCCTGAAGCAGTGCTCTTCGACGCTTGCGCGTCCATTAGCTCACCTTTTCAGTGCGTCATATCGCGCCGGTATTTTTCCATCTTGCTGGAAGGTTGCTAATATAATGCCAATCCCCAAAAAGGGCGAGGCTAGTGACCCTGAAAACTACCGTCCAATAGCAGTTTGTTCCGCACTCTCCAAGGTTATGGAGAGTATGATGAATCACCACCTTGTGGGATATCTGGAGTCCAACGATTTACTCAGCGATCGTCAGTACGGTTTCCGAAAGGGCCTTTCTACTGGTGACCTGCTGGCATTGCTCTCGGAGAAGTGGAACAAGTCCATTCATGGTTTTGGCGAGCGTAAGGTTGTGGCTCTGGATATCTCAAAGGCGTTTGATAGAGTTTGGCACGAGGCTCTCATTTCGAAACTTAATGCTTTTGGTGTCGGTAGTCACTTCTGTCGATTTATATCGAGTTTTCTCAGAGATCGCTCTATAAGAGTGGTTATAGATGGGTTCTCATCTGACGAGTTCAGGGTAAACTCAGGGGTACCGCAAGGCTCTGTTCTTTCTCCTACTCTTTTTCTAATATTTCTTAACGAATTTTTTCTTTTCACTTCTAATCCTATCTACTCTATTGCGAATGACAGCAACATTTGTCACTCATATTCTTTTGATCGTAGACCGAGCCTTTTGGAGGTTGGGGTAAGAAGGATGAGTATGAACGCCTCACTCACAAGTGACCTGGTGAAGGTCTCCGAGTGGGGTCGTGCGAACAGGGTCGATTTTAATGCACGTAAGACTCAATGTCGTTTTTTAACACACAGGCGTGGTGGTGTGCTGTCATCTGTGTCAATGGGTAATGTGGATATTGAGGAATCAGGTGCTCTTGATGTTCTGGGCATGAGAATTTACTGTGACGTTCGTTGGAATGATCACATATTTCAAGTGTCGAAAGAAGCATTCAAGTGCCTTGGTTTTTGGAGACGGTGCAAGAAATACTTCACCCCATCTGATCACCTTAATATTTACAAGACCTATATCCGTCCCAAAATGGAATACAACTCTCATGTATGGGCCGGTGCTTCAAAGTCTATTTTGGAGCTTCTCGACCGCATACAGGAGAGGGCGAAGATGCTCATCAATGACGGTAGGGTAGCCAATTCTATCGATTCATTGGAGCACCGTCGCAATGTGGCGTGTGGTTAATTGTTCTATCGGTACTATAACGGAATGTGTTCTAACGAAATTAAGGAATTAATTCCCAAAAATCATTATTTTTACGTAGTATTCGTATTTCTCGTAGAGCGCATCCCTTTGTAGTTGATTGTCCAGTAAATCGCACAACGCATTATAGAGAGAATTCGTTCTTTGGTCGCACTGTTCGGTTGTGGAATAATCTTCCAGCGAAAGTATTTCCTGCCACTTACGACATGAGTAAATTTAAATCTAACGTCCATAAACTCTACTCCCTCTGTCCTCCTTCCAATAACCTATTTTCCTAGTACCAGCACAATGCACTGCATGAGTTGGAGCCATCCCCTGGGTGCTGGTCTTATATAAAAAAATATATATATATATAAAGCAATAAAATAATTAAAAATAAAATATATGAATCAAACGGAGTAAAAATTAAATTCCAAAATTAAAAGTGGACAGGCTCAAACGGGAATGAAATAAATTACAGCTGTCAACAACCGGTAATGAAACCGAACTACAAAAATGTCTTTTAGAGGAATTTGAAAGACGTGTGTAGACATAGATACTTACGAATTTGATGATGAAAATGATCCTGAGATAAGTTCCGCTGCAACCACAAGCAGTTTGGACATCAGTACAATGCTTGCAGCCATGATGAAAGATATGCAAGTTCAGAAACAGAACTTTGTAGCCAGTATTGAAAGGTAACTTGAAGTAACTTCTAATGAGGTGCGAGAAACATCTGGAGCTGATAATGAAAAGCTGTTGGCGCAGGTAAAAGAATCTTCTAAAGCTAATAATGAAAAGCTTATGGAAAAAATTAATGCTGTGGCGAAGGCACAAGGAATTTCTAGATCTGATAACGAAAAACCTTTGGCACAGGTAAAAGAGACTTCTGGACCTGAAAACCAGAACTTTGTGGCAAAAATTGAAACGAAACTTGAGAAAACTTCTATTGAGATACTAGAAACCTGTAGAGCCCAAATACGAGAAACTTCTAGAGCCGACAATCAAAAGCTTTTGAATGAAGTTCGTGAAACTTCTAAAACAACAACTGATAAGTCACAGGAAATATATACAACGGTAAACAAGAGGGTAGATGCGGTGGAAAACAGAATATCAAGCCTAGAACAACCAATTGAGGTAATTGAGGACGAAATCAACATTCCCCAGTTTCAAAAGTCGGAACCAGTGCGTATCATACTAGAAGCTTCCAGCAGAATAAAAACACCTGGCTTTGATGGTAGCTCAACCCTATCCGTACTTAAATTCCAATTCGAGATAGTGGCGAGTAGAAACAGATGGGACAATGAAGAGAAGGTTTTCGAACAGTTGTAGAAACAACTACAACGACTTAATGGTGACGCTACAGCATAAATTTGGCTACGAGCACAAACGCAATTTGTATCGTATGGAAATATGGTGCCAAACGTAAAAGGCTAATGAATCATTACAAGCTTTTGCAATGGAAATCGAGAGGTTGGTGCAGCTAACCTATCCAGGGGAAAATCACCCACTATCACCCACTAATCACCCACTGCAGCAATTAAAGAAACCTGAAGGACAGCTGGCACATTGGATTGAGGGTTTCCAGGCCTATGACTTCAGCATTGAACACCGAAGTGGCATAAAACATGGAAATGCTGATGCGCTCTCACGTCGGCCTTTTAATTTGGAGTGTAAACATTGTGTGAAAGCTGAGCGGAAAGAATCCATCATTGATATCCGGCTAACGCAAATAGAAGCAAACGGAGGCTGGTCAGGAGCCTAAAGGAGTCACCCAATATTGGCAAAGCTTATATCATCAAAAGAAGAGGACAGACCGCAATGGAATATCAGCAGAAGGTCCTCTTACAAAAGCGTATTGGTCACAATGAGACAATTTGAAGTTGAATAATGAGTGCTTATATCGCCATTGGGAAAGTGCAGATTGCAAAACTGAATCCAAACTAATAGTAGTGCCTTCCACCAAAATGAAAGAAGTCTTGAATGTGTTCCATAATGGAGCCAGCGTAGGACACCTTGGGGTGATAAACACTCTGGAGAAACTAAAACAACGTTTTTATTGAGTTAGCTGTCAACAGTAGAGAATTGGATAGCAAACTGTACCAAGTGTATTGCAGCTAAGCGCCCAGTAAAAAGAAGCCGAGGTCAGCTGCAGCAGTACAACTCGGGCGCACTCTTAGAATGGATAGCGATGGATGCAGCAGGCCAGTTTCCTGTCAGTAATGCCGGAAATCGTTATGTTCTCGTCGTGATGCATTATTTCAGCAAATGGCCAGAAGTGTATGCCATTCCCAATCAAGAGCCGAACATAATTGTAAACGTTTTTGTGAACAATTGGGTATGCCGCTATGGGGTTGCAATAGAGTTACATTCCGATCAGGGTAGTAATTGCGAGTCTGCTATATTCAAAGAAATGTTTGAGATATACGGTATTAAGAAGACTCGAACGACGCCGCTTCACACACAGTCCGATGGAATGGTAAAACGATTTAATCGAACCCTGGAGGAATACTTGCGAAAAGTAGTGAGCGATCACCAGAAGGATTGGAACGAACACCTACCGAGGTTTCTACTGGCATACCGATCAACTGTCCATGACTCAACATCTAGATCACCTGCCAAGATTATTTTTGGGACTGAGCTAAAATTACCTAGTGACTTAGAGTTTGGTGTTAAGCCTACCAAAGAGAGGAATGTCACATACGCTAAAAACAGGAGAGTCTCAATGAACTTCACGAATTTGTGCGCTCACGAATTAAAATGGTCAGCGATAGAGTGAAAGCCAGATATGATCGTGCAGCAAATACGGAGGGCTTCCATACGGGACAACTAGTTCTACTCTACAACACACAGCGGAAGAAAGGATTATCTCCCAAGCTTCAAACTAACTGGAGTGGACCTTGTAAGGTAGTCAAGAGATTAAACGATGTGGTATACAGAATACGGAAAAGCAATAGCCCGCGAAAAAAGTGGTACATCTAGAGCTACTGGCGAGCTATGGGGAGATAGATAATGAGCCTATTCGGGACGAACAGGCTTAAGTGCGTGGCAGTGGTACGAGAATAAAAACACCGAAATTGTAGAATGTTGCTATATTTTGTGTCGCCTTGTCAATGCCATACTTATTTGTGTATATGGCAGTACTGCCAATTAAATCATCCCTGGGTAACAAAATCTTACATGTTTGAAATTAACGGATAGAAGATATGAAATCATTTGAGGTATTTCCGGAATTTTCCAAACTGTAGGCAATGTGGTATATAAGGAGACTGTTTTGCCTACGTAGTTTAGTTATCGTTTGGCTGTCGTAAGGTAAAGACGTGTTAAAGCGGAAATAAAAGTGTTGTGTAAACGAATATTAAGTGTCGTATTAAGACAAACAGTTTAAAAATTATTGTGTAATAAAATAAATGAAACTGTAATAAAAATAAAGCGGTGTTTATTTTATTTTAACGCAATTTAAATGAACTCAAACGTTTTAAAAAGGTAAAAACGTAACAACATCATTTATTTATATGTATTCTTCAATGAAAGCTTTGGAGAAGAGAATGGAGATGAGCGAGTTGGGGTCCTATTTGGAGTACACAAATCAACTGTTAGTCAAATTTCACTCTTCTGGAAGTGTAGACGGAAAACCATTAAGTTGTCGCCAATGAATTAATAATGCTTTTCAGCACCGAGCAATGCTAAGGCCAAAAAAAATTGATCCATGAAAGACAGCAGTACTTGTTGCTAATTACGCAAAAACACATTTAGCGCGCATACCGCTAGACGCAGATTAAGTGAAGTCAACTTATCTGCCGGATCTTTTCTGTAAAAAGCCACTAATTATCACAGTTAATAGGAGAAGGCGTATCGACTTTGCAGAGCGTCACTTAAACTGAACAACAGAGGATTTGGCTAAGGTAAATTTAATTCATTCGGCTCCGATGGCGTAAATTATATTCGCCGGCCACTAACCATTTCATTAATGAAAATTATATATATTATATAGCGTTGGATTTTTTATGCTCGGTACTGTATGTCCTTCCACAACATGTATTTCGTTTCACAAATGCGTTATCGCTTATTTAATGCTCCTGAACACAATTGACGGCTAATAAATTCAAGTCAGCTGTTTCTGACAACTCTCATAATGAAAATGTTGTAATTCTAGAATTGCATACACCTTGTTAAATTCACCTTGAGCCCTTTAAAGCAGCGAAATGATTACACAATAAAAATAAAACACAATCGACACTCAAGGTGCTTTCACACTATTCTACAAGGCTTAAGATCTTCATCGGTTTTTTGTCTGACTGTCAAAAAAAATCAAACAGAATATTTGCTCATTACATTTTGCTTTTTCATTATCAAACATTAAATAAAATGCAAAATATTTGAAATATGTAAACAGCTGCTTAGAAAAAAAGAAACTATTTTATAATTTAAGGAATGTTTGAAATTTAAGCGCAAAATGTCGATGATAATAAAACGAAAAATTAAAAATTGTGGTAGTTAAAGTTTTAGATTCAGTTCAATAAAAAGCCACTTGCCACTTTCAAATGTAAAAAAATTTCTTATTTATTTTTTACTGATGGTTGCAGATAATTCAACAGCTGTGTGCGGGATGGAAAAGTTGATACGATCGTGATTTTGTTTTATAAATTGCTTAGACGCCTTTTGCACATTCAAAGTACTTTGGCAAACTCTTTTACATTTTCTTTTAAACTTTGTTTCGCTTCTGCACGTTGTGACGACAAAAGTCAGCCGGCTTCGTTTTTCAACATACTTTAATTTTTGTTATTAGTCTTTACATTATTAGTTATACCAGATTTATTGTTGTAATTATCTAATTTTTATTATTACCTTTTATAGCATTATTTTGTTGTTATTATTATATTGAATTAATATATGTTGAATTGTATATATAAATATTACTGATTGTACTTGTACTCAGACTATACACAGATTAGGATAACGGTGTTAACACGTGATCTTGCTGTGTTACGATCGATTTTGTGTTGGTTGGATGTTCGCTCTAACACTCGCAGTTGCGAATGGGATTTGTATGATGTTGCAAACATCACTGTCGGTGGGGGCATGTCTGATATCATACCATTGTCAAGAGTATAAAAGGGCGAACAAACCAAGCAAAAGGACAGAGTGTTTCCGTTTTTCCTTTTTTTGCGGAATAAAACATAAGAGTTGATTTGTTTTAGTGATGGATTGCGGCTATTCTGCATTATTTTAAGTTTTAGTTGATAAGTCTATGATAAGTATCATTTACGCATAGAATAAGTATATACATGATTAATTAGTTTAAGATAAACTATGTAAAAACGGAATATTTGGATGAATAAAGATAAAAGCAAAAGGACAGTTGGTGTCCAGTTTCAGAAAGGTAAATTTAGTTTGGCTTGAGGTATTCCGAGCCAAGCTAAATAAACAGTTTGAAGAAAATAATACTACTGGCTCCAGTAATATTATCTCTGGCATCAACTAGGGGACAAGGGTAACTCTTCGTCGGAGTGTGGTAGATCGCTTTGACTAAGACAACCCAGGAGGCGAGATACCTCGATCACCACTGGGATATCCGTGGTGACCCAGATATTTAGCTTTCCCCAACGACAGTAGGACCTGACGTGACTAAGGGAATAAGGTTAAAGCTCTGTCGGAGTGGGGTCAACCACTGCAACCGAGCTGACATCTGGTGGCCATGTAACCCGATCATCATTGGGTGCCCGTGGTAATCGAGTTACCCAGCCTTCCCTAACCCGACTTACGACCACGGACTGTCTTAGTTGTTTTTTTTTTTAAGAAACAAACGTTTGTTTAGCATTAAGCCTAGATTGCTAAGCAATGTTTTAAAAAACTATTTATGATTATAAATGATAGCTTTGTTATTTACTTGTTAAATAATCAATAAATTATTTATAATTATGAATAGAAGTCTTCTAATTTATTTTCTGACCGACACTGGACACCGCTGACCTACCCCAGCATCCGAGCGGAAATCGTGTGGTTACAACGTTCAAGTTTTGCTTTGACAATTTTTTTTTATTTTCTCGGGCCGTTCTGTTATTTATATAACAAATTTCACTGTGCGAAATAAAAAATATCAAATAAGACAAGTAACCAAATACAACCATGTATAAAAACACACGAAGGATAAAGCAACTTTGCGAGTACATCAAAGTGACTACTCACCCCCTCTCATTTTTCTCTTCTCCCTTACAAACTCAAGACTTTGTAAAGTACCTTGAACATGCAAAAGATGTCTTACACTGTGCACCGTTTCTAAAAAATTTTTACAACAAATAAAGTGCAAATTTTTATGCTCGGTACTGTATGTCCTTCCACAACATGTATTTCGTTTCACAAATGCGTTATCGCTTTTTTAGTGCTCCTGAACACAATTGACGGTTAATAAATTCAAGTCAGCTGTTTTGACAACTCTCATAATGAAAATGTTGTAATTCTAGAATTGCACACACCTTGTTAAATTCACCTTGAGCCCTTTAAAGCAGCGAAATGATTACACAATAAAAATAAAACACAATCGACACTTATGTGTGATCTATATACACTATTGGACGAAATAAAGTGCAAATTACGTTTGTTATATTTCATCAGAGAAAAAAAAATTAAACTTAATATTGCTGTTAAAAAATTAATTGAATTTATTAATTTCGTTTACATTTCAGTGTAAAAAACATAAAAACTTAAATAATTTAGTTAAAATTTTGCAGCAAAACAACATCAATTAAAATGCTGCCTGCCAACAGTTGGACAAAATAAAGTGCATATGCAAAATCCTGGAAGTTGCTTTGCTCAAAAAGGTTTACTGGAGACAAAATTAGCTTTTAGCTATAAGATTTATTCACTTGTGTTAAGGCTTAATAACTGCTAAAATTACCTGCACTAATTAAGAGTGCAACCATCCGCATGGAGTTGCCAGTTTGATTATTTTTTGTGTTTATAAAGTTATTTTAGATCATTTGAATTAACGCAAATAAATAGAAGATTCGTGTCTGTACTAGAACATTCGAAACTAATGATGAAATACTATAAAAAGATGGCGCATTGCGGCTGGTGAGATAGTGATCATTTGGCTGTCAAT
Source organism: Wohlfahrtia magnifica (assembly GCA_023159175.1). Taxonomy (NCBI): domain Eukaryota; kingdom Metazoa; phylum Arthropoda; class Insecta; order Diptera; family Sarcophagidae; genus Wohlfahrtia; species Wohlfahrtia magnifica. The sequence continues at coordinate 217,762 of JAKWBJ010000271.1, forward strand.
AAGTCGCGTTCAGATGTAAATAAAAAGTATTGTGTAAGCGAATTTGCTGTATTAAGACATAGGGTATAAGAGTTACAGTGGAATTAATAAAGACCGTAAAAACAACAACAAAGTAGAATTTTGTTTTGTTTTAGCGCAATATAAACGATCTCAAATGTTTTAAAAAGGCTCAAAATATAACAATCTTTTAGTTTTTATGTTTTTTACATTGAAATGTAAACGAAATTAATAAATTCAATTAGTTTTTTACAATAACATTGAGTTTGTCTCTTTTTTCTATGATGAAATAAAACAAAGGTTATTTACTCTTTATTTTGTCCAAAAGTGTATATAAAAATAAGTTGTCCTATGTTCATTTTATAACTCGAGAGCCACCAAACCAATTTTTAAACCAATACATGCGTTGGAAGGATGTACTTTCACTGATGGTTTTGGTTCAACTGAACGGTGCCACGCCCATATAAGATTTTGATATATCTATATCTTTAAAATGGTAAGTGTGGTAAATACAAATCATCTGTCAAAAAGTGGGCGGAATGGGATAAGTGGGAGTGGGACCCTCCATACAAAAAAATACTTACTTTTGTATATCTTTGGAATGGTAGTAGTGTAAGGTTCTGAATTTGGTCTAAATAACTTCGTAGTCAATCCACATCAACAGTCGAAATACGGGCGAAATTACATAAGTAGGTGTGGCACCTCCCATACAAAAATATTGATATTGTATATCTAGAGAACGGTTAGAATGACAGTATCTGAACTTAGTCTAAGTGACTTGGTAGTCAATTCTAGTCATTATATTTTATGCATTCCTTTAAATTTTTCTTATGTGGAATACATTTTATGGGTATACAACACCAAGGCTCCTAGCAACGCGGGAAGGCTTACTCTCGTTGATTTATAATTAAAATGAAATATTTGAAATAACAAGTTTATTTTTATTATTTTACAGTTATATGTGAAAAGAAAGAAACAGTAAAATTAAGTGAAATTAATTTCAATTTCCCATTTCTCAAATTACCTCTGTGCTTCTGAAAAAACATAACTCTGATCAAATGAAAAATCTTATTGTTTCGAAAAATTTCTTAAAATAATGAGAAATTTCCATCCGTATTTTCTGACATTTACATTTGAACATTACATATTTTTTTCAATTTATTTTACTTTTTCATTTTATTTGTTTTTGACATGTCATTATACTCAGTGGGGCAGTTATAAGCTTTTCATAGAACAATTGTTCACGTCCAGTTCACACCTATTCTTACGCTCTTGCTTTTAGTCATCAATGAGACAGCGACGAATGCGTCGAGAATGTACGTAATTTTTTTAAGGCTTAAAAAATTAATTTTAAAAATTTTTTACGATCTTGCTTTTAGTTGTCAAGGCCCAATTAGTCTAGAAGTAACGTAAACGGGACGTAAAAGTAACGTGATCAGAACGTCAAGTGAGGTTAGTTGGTGAAATAAAAACGTTTCAGCTGTTTTCAACAGTGTGTGTGTAAACAATAAAAGAAAAAAGAAACAAAAAAATAAATTATGAATTAATTCATGCACTTTTTATTTATTTATTCATTTATTTATTTATTTACATTAGTCCATGGATCTAGTCCTTGCAGACATGTAAAATAATACATGAAATAAGACTAAAATTTTTTTTAATCTTAAAAGTAACAAAATAAAGTTATAATTGTAGTTAAAGTGGCAAATTATATTAAACATGAAATGATAAATTATGAATTAAGTTAAATAATTAATAGTTTCTTCATTACATTAAGACTTAACGAATAATCAATAAATCTATAATATTTGTTTAATTCATTGCACATGCTTCTAAGTGGATCAGCATCAGGATAATTGTCTCTAAAAAATGTAACGGAGGGTGGTAAGAAATAACGTAATATTCGATGCGCTATATTAAAAGATATTTCGTTAATTAAAAATCCGGATCATATATCGCCACTGATAACATTTAATATAAATAATGATACATTTATGATAGTTCTACGGCTTTTCAACGATGGTAGTTTAATGCGAGCTAATAAATAGTCCACGTAGACAGAACAACAAAAATTATTTCTGTACAGACTCAATTGCGTTAGAGTGTATTTGATAAATAGGATCCCAAATTATAGATCCATATTTCAAAATAGAACGAACAAGTGACATCTAAAGGGCTTTTGTAATGTACGGATCATCAAACTCCTTCGACCAACGTTTTATGTAAGCAAATACTATTCTGGCCTTATTAATTGTACTCGTAGTATGCGAAATAAGACTGAGTTTCAGGTCAAATGAAACGCCAAGGCCAAGGAAACAAACAACAACATCGATTGACGAGTTACCAATTAACTAATTTACAGAAATAGGAGTTGTTCTCGAATACTGTATCAATTTACATTTTTTTATATACAGCTCCATTAACTTGGTGTAATACCATGAAAAAGATTCAGGTCTGCTTGAAGAAAATGTTGAACAGAAGGCTCATTATAAGTCAGGAAAATGTTCACATCATCAGCATATATTAAAATGTGTGAATGCTTTATTATCTGTGACAGGTCATTGATGAATAAAGAAAATAATAGAGGGCCAAGATGAGTACCCTGTGGAACCCAAGAACGAGCATATATGCTCCTTGATAGCGTATTATTAAAACAAGCAGTTTGAGTTTTATTTGATAAATAAGATTTAATCTATTTAATAGCACCATCCGTAAACCCCACCATTCATAATTTTTTCAATAGAAGAATATGATGATGACAGCAATTTGCTTTTTATGAAAAAATCTACGGTTAATTAAGCTTGTAAGATAAAGTAAATTTGTCATCAGTAATTCATTTTTCAAAAAACTTGCCTATGATGCTCAATTTAGCTATACCCCTATAATTTTGAATATCAGATCTTTTGCCAGATATAAACAATTGCAGTATAAAAGACTCCCTCCAAATGTTAGGTAGGTATCCATATATAATTGAAATATTAAATAGAGCAGTTAAGGGGATCGCTAAGCTATTGGCACAATTTATCAAAATACTGCTCTGAATTTTATCGAGTCCAGAACTATAAGAAAATTTCGTAATTAAGTTGCAACTGTATGTGTATCCAAAAGTGGTAATGATATAGAATGATTAGATGTTATAGGGTAAGGATAATACGTAGAGTTTGGTACTTTAGCTCTTTTAATGAGCTATTTCGTTCACTTACAACTCAAAACATGCGTGTTAAACACACACGCACACGCACATAAATACAATTATTGTTTTACACATATGTTTTTTGTTGTAAGTAAACGAACTCGCTCATTAGAAGAGCTAAACGACCAAACTCTAATAATACGCATTATAATCAAAAGTTGCATGAGAATATGTGGTAGAAAAAAGATCGGGAAATAAGTTACTAATAACTGTATAGTCACTAGATTCGGTTTGTTGAATTGACATCGTTGCTGGAAAAACCAGATGACTTTTTCTTTTAATTAATCAATATTTAGAAAGCTCTTGGATTTTTTTCAGATTAAGTTTAGTCTTTAACAAAAAACAGGTGTATAAATGTTTATTCAGTCTCATATATTCTGAACGGCTCACCGAATATCTAACATAATAAAAAGCAGATCTAGAAATTTTGTATTTCTTATAATATTTATTCTTTCCATTTTTAGCGTAGTATAGATTTTTGTTGTTCTAAGGCGGCCCAGAAAACAACTTTTTTATTTGTTTTGAAATGCAAAGATCCATAAAAGAGGATATTTTATCATAAAATACTTTAAAAGTCTGATGTATGCTACTTGCCGAATTTATGGAGAATAATAACATACTGCTCCAATTCGTATTATAATTAACTTCTCTAATTCTTGATAGTTAGCATGTTTAAACGAAGAAGTTTTTTCTGTCCCAACTGATGAAAGCAAGTCAAGATCAGCTAAAACATTTATATTCAGTTCATTTATAGGATCGAAATGGTCTTCAGGACATCGAACATCTTCGAATAGTCATTTAGTACTGCATTTATTTGAACGAGGTTAATATCATACAAAGTATTAAGAAAATCATTAAGGGAGTCATTAAAAGTTGTTTGAACACAATATCTATCCTCAACTAAATAATTCCATTATATTGAAGGCATATTGAAGTCACCCAATATTATCAGAGAATCATTTTAATTGGCAAAGTTAGCAACCAATCTTATAGTCTCACCATGGCGTATATATATAGACTGCGAAGATGAAGAAGGAATATAAGAGCACATAAGAAATATTCCTTTACCTTTAAGTTCAATAATAACAGCTATAAATTCAATGTCAGTATAAGATTCATTTAAAAAAGATTCACAGAGAGAACACTTCCACCATAAGAACCACGGTCACGACGAAAAATATTATATTTATTTAATATTATTTTATATTATATTTATTACATAGAATCAGTAGTGTTCTGTCGTTCGTGCCGTTAATACGTGTTTTTGATGTCCGTCCACAGTGTTTCAGTGTCTTTTTTTTAACTAAAATAAATTAACAAATAATAAACAACATAAATTCAAATCACAAGTGAACAAAAAAAAAAATAATTAACAAAAATCATAATATAAAATAAAAAAATTAAATTATAACACTTGATGAAATATTTAGATTTCAAATTTATTGACAACGAACACGAAAAAAAGAAAATAATAACAAAACAATAATTATAAGAAATAAAACGCAAAAACCTTTTCTTTCAGCGCTAATTTTGAGCGTCTTTTATTTGCTTTGAAAGATAACGATAGAATGAAGAGATTAACAATATAATAGTACAAAAAGAAGAATAGTATAAAGTAAAATAAAGAACTAAAATATGCAGGGTTGTATTCTTTAACTTCGCCCTCTAACAATAATTATTACAACACTTGACAAAACAATTCGTAAAAGATAATTTAAGAACAACAATAATATAGTAACTAATTCAACAACAAAGTGACCAGCACTCGTGCCGAATTAATATATAAAAAACAAATAAAAAAATATCAATATTGGGACAAACAGCGAAACAGAAAGAAAAACAATATCAACATTAAAACAAACACAACAAAAAACAACAAAAGGGACAAACACTATTGTGAAAAATTATTCACACACCTGTCTCCTAAATGGATGAAAATTTCAAGACGGCAATGAAAGATAGACAATATTGAAATATAGGGGCCAATATGTGATGGACTGTTCGAAGTGGAAAATTTGGGGAAAGGGACTGTTATATCCCACCATCGGTGTTTTTGTTTTCCCTCTTTGTTTTTTCCCTCTTCATTATTCCCTACTTAACCTTTAGGTGCGAACTGCATGGAGGGGTTGTTGTTAGATTATTCAGTATCGAAGGTATAACACTGGCTACTGAATAATCAATCAGCAGCAACCCACTTCCCTGTCGTCTGCATCTGAAGAACGGTAGTTAGATTTTTTATTTGCTTATGGTTTATTATGGCAAGACGTTTTAGGATTGATTTCTGCAACGTGCGCGAGCTACGGACGAACTTTCTCTCCGTGTATGCGCACATTTGTCCCTATAGGCCGGATGTTTTCGCCTTATGTGAGACCCAGATTTCGGAAAATGCTGATCCACAGGAGCTTCATATCCCTGGGTATCACCTTCTATCCCTTTTTAATTTTCATAGGGGTCTTGCAATGTACATTCGCGATGAAGTTGTGTACCAGTGCCAGCAACCACTTGGCATGTATGATGCGGGGTTTAACTCTCTTTGGGTTAAATTCAAAATCAGGGCACATCTTTTGCATTTCGGATTCCTGTGTAGAAGCCCAAACGCGGGAGGAGAGGTTTCCAGATCTGGCTTTGACTCTCTTTCCGATTCCATATCGAGTATCCTTGCGAATTACCGGAACAGTGAAATTGTTGTTGCTGGTGATTTCAATGTTCATAATTCGTCTTGGCTACGCCATTCAGGCAGCACAACTCCAAAAGGCCAATACGTGGAGCTATTTGCCGCACACAACCACCTTGCGCAATTAGTGAATGAACCTACTCACATATAGAGTGTAGAGAGGCACCAAATTAACACCCTTCACCTTTTCCTCACTACACACCCTGAAAAGTATGTAGTTGAGGTCCCTGCACCTCTTGGAAATTCGGATCACTGTACCATTTCTGCCTCTTTCCCGTTCTCCAGTCTTCACAACGCTTCACATACAGCTATGAAGCGCTTGGTTTTCAATTACGGAAAAGCTCGTTGGGCTGAGATTAATGATTTCTATGGGCATTTCAATTGGAAACTTTGTTTCCTTGATTCAAACGTGAATGCCATAGCTGAAATGGTTGTCATTATAATAAAGCTAGGGATGGATAATTTCATCCCATCCAGAAAGCTTCCGATTAAATCAAGAAATAAATCTTGGTTTAATCAGACGTGCAAGCTTGCAGTCAGATCCAGAGAGGAAGCATTCAGAAATTTTCGTAATAACAAATGCGATCATACTGATTCGCTACGCAAACAGGCGAGATCTTCGTGTGCCGCGGTACTTAAGCGCAAAAAGACTCTATACGCACAGCGCCTACGTACTAAAGTTCTTACTTTTCCGCGGGGAAATAAGAGCTTTTGGTCATTCATTAAAAGGCTTAAGAACAGCACTAGTTTGGTTCCAGTGCTTATAAATGATGACCAAACATTCACTAACCCGGTTGATAAGGCAAACCTTCTGGCTGAAATGTTTGCAGGTAATTCTAACTTACCGGAGAGCGTTCAACCACTGCCCGAACTTGAAAGAGTATCAGTGACTATGCCTAGTATATTCTTTCGAGCCCGTGCAGTAAAAAAGGTTTTTGCACATCTCGACGTAAAAAAGTATTCTGGGCCGGATGGAATTCCAGCGCTGGTCCTGAAGCAGTGCTCTTCGACGCTTGCGCGTCCAGTGGTTAATCTTTTCAGTGCGTCATATCGCGCGGGTGTTTTTCCATCTTGCTGGAAGATTTCTATTATAACGCCATTCCCTAAAAAGGGTGAGGCTAGTAACCCTGAAAACTACCGCCCAATAGCAGTGTACTCGGCACTTTCCAAAGTTATGGAGAGCATGATTAATCATCACCTTGTGAAGTATTTAGAGTCCAACAATTTGCTTAGCGATCGTCAATACGGTTTTCGTAAGGGTCGCTCTACTGGTGATCTGCTGGCGCTACTCTCTGAAAGTTGGAATAGGTCCATTCATGGATTTGATGAGAGTAATGTTGTGGCCCTGGATATTTCCAAGGCGTTTGACAGGGTCTGGCACGAGGCTCTCATATCCAAACTTATTGCTTTTGATGTCGGTAGTCACTTCTCTCGATTTGTATCGAGTTTTCTCAGAGATCGCTGTATAAGAGTGGTTATAGATGGGATCTCATCCGACGAGTTCAGGATAAATTCAGGGGTATCGCAAGGCTCGGTTCTTTCTCCAACTCTATTTCTAATATTTCTTAACGACTTTCTTTTTCTCACTTCTAATCCTATTTACTATTTTGCAGATGACAGCAACACTTGTCATTAGGCCGAGCCTATTGGAGATTGGGGCGAAAAGTCAGAATATGAACGACACGCTTACAAGCGACCTGGTGAAAATCTCTGAGTGGGGTCGCTCAAACAGGGTCGACTTTAACGCGCGCAAGACCCAATGTTATTTTCTGACACACAGACGTGGTGGTGTGTTGTCATCTGTATCTATGGGTAATGTAGATATTCAGGAATCAGATGCTCTTGATGTTCTTGGCATGAGAATTAATTGTGATATGACTCGTTAAGCCACGTTTCAGTACATACAAGTATGTGATAGTTGCAGCTAAAACTTTCCAGATATAAATATAAATTCGATAATTTCGTCCTCAAACCTCGAACATTTTGATAGAGTAAAAATAATGAGTTTACAGCTCTTGCACCACCAATATTAATTTTTCATCATCCATCTTATTTAAGTTTATCATTATTTAATAAATAAAATTTAAAACACACACTTTTGAATTTTTCTTTATTGATTTCATTTAAGCGTGAATTCTCTGTTTCCATTTTTATGTCAGCTGATATTATGTGAAAAACGTAGAAAAATTCTGCTGAAAACATAAACACCTTGTCTACGTTACGATTGTCACAGAACAAATAACCATTTGTATGTAATCTTCATTTAGTTATATCAGCTGACATGTCACGTCTACGTTACTTCTAAAGTAATAGGGGCTTCACTGAAACAGCGACGAAAGCACATGTGTGGCGGGTGCTTGTTGATTTTTTAAATAAATAAATAAATCTTGTCTTTAGTTGCTAATTTAAATCCTTTAATTACACAGTTTTGTGCACCACTGCTTGTAACCTTTTCTATTTCTGTCCTTATTTACTTTTTCCGCTTACATCTTTGTAAACAACAACAATTACTCGACGGATTATTTCTATCTAAAGATCTTCCAACCCGATCATTCGTACTACTTAGGTGCGATCACAACCTTTTCAAACAGAGGTTGTAAACACTAAACTTTCTTTAGTGAGTTAGCTCCAACTAAACTGGTTTTTCACTTCGCGATTCACTTGACGAACTTACTCCTTATAAACTCTCTTCACACAGAGTTCAAACCAACAAACTCTCTTCACGTTGAGTTTAAACACAAAATCTACTCGCTGAGTTTACATCACATAAACTGATTGTTGTTCGCATCGATGTGAATGCATTATATGAAGTTTTAAACAACATTGTGGAAAAAACAAAATGTTTTTTTTTATATGTAACATATAAAAAATGTATTTGAAATATTATATAATTTAGTATTTATCAAAACTAAATTATTACACCCATATTTACATATGTAAAATAAAATACATTTCATATATGTTTTAAGAAATTTTTCGCATGAAAAATTTTAAATAAGTACACTTCAATATCATTTTAGGTTTTATATATTAAAGTAGCATGACTGATATGTTTTTTGATTAAATTAAATCTAATTAAAATTAAATATATATTATATCAACAAATTTTGTCGGTATATTTTGATTATGGTAAGTTGCCCTAAAGGAATTGTTTTCTGAAAGTGCTTACTTCTGAGAAAAAATTAGTTCCAAAGGGATTTTAAAATACATTATTTATGTTTCAATGACCTTTTTTATTTAATTATAAACTGGATACGTTTTGGCATGGACTCCACTACGTTTTCGCAGAAGTCTGCACAATGAAATGGTACGCTTAACCTATGTACATATGTTCTATTAGGCTTATATCCGGAAATTGAAGTGCCCAGTCAAGAACTTCAAATCCGTCAGTCTGAGTCGTAGCTTGGAATATGATGCCCGTAACACTTTTTTCCCAAACTTAACGCATTTGACTACCCTATCTATCGCCATACATCCACACATTATCATGTTACCACCTCCAGACTTCACCATTGGTTAAACAATTCGATCAAAATTTACATATATATATTTTTTAAAATTATTTGTAAATCAATTAGATTTAAAAAATTTAAATATCAGCATAAATTTTTAAGAAAAAGTTATATGGCTTAAGCGCGAGACGCAGTTAAATTAAACATTAAACGCAACGCTGTGCCTTAATAAGTTAATAAGAAAAAAAGAAAATTACTATACAAGGTTTTGTTATTATACATATATATTAAAGATGAACACCTCAATTTAATATTTAATTTTATTATTTTTATTGCATTATTTATAAATAATTATTAATCATATTATTTAATACTTTAGTGTAAAATACACTATTTTAAATACAAAACAAAAAGGTCTATACTTACGTCACGCACACTCCATCGAGAGAGAAACTAATGGACCTGCGCAAAGCGTAATCTCTTGTTATTTGATTCATGTTTGTAAACAGCACGTATGGCTGTTTTTGTTTATTTATTTTAACGATGTAATGAACCCAGTTTCGTCCACCCTAATTTTTGTGACAATATCATACTATATAGGCATAAATACTTATGAAAACAATTTTGCTCTTCATTCAACAGGCATGTCCGATCAAACTTTGCCTGAGGGCATGGCCTGATGACAAGCCATCAGGCTCGTGTAATAATACAAAATTCGTGATTGTCAATTTATTCTATTCACATTTGTTTGATGGACTTAAATATATATATATATACAGTTAGTGTCATTAATATTCGGTTTTTAAGTTTATCGATAATAACACCCTGGCATTAGCGAAATGGATAGGTAATCAGAAGAATAGCAGAAACTTAAATAAATGTTGTCAGTATGAGTATTCTAATATATGGAAAAAATGGCTCTATGGTAACCCTGCAACCGTGATAAAGCGATCAAAGTTTGTTAACCCTGTTTATTAAGCGCCATTAATATTCGGTTTTTCCCCTATTTATATGCTATTTGCAAAAAAACATGTTATCCAGCTACTTTTCCAGCAATATAGAGATACGTTTTAATAAAAGTGCATAACACCTCCTTTCTTGTCTGTCCAAAATTCTACTTCACTGCAAATTATACAAATGGAGCGCAAAGGAAAAAACACTCCTTTAGAACAACGGAAACTTGTTATTTTCCCTTATAAAAAAGGTAAAAAGTAAAAAGAGATTGCTGAAATTCTGAATATGAAACCAAATACTGTTGGGGACATTGTCAGAAGGCACAAAAATGAAGGAAGAATACACTTCATAAAGCAGACAGGTCAGCCAAAAAAATTGACCGAGCGGGAAGAAAGTTCAATTGTGCGAACAATAAAATCTAACCCACGCTTAAGTGCTCCCAAATTAGTCACAGAGGTGCTCAATGAATTTAAAAAGAAAATATCTGCATCTACTATACGAAGAACCATAAGAAAAAGAGGTTTTCATGGCCGAGTAGCACGTCGTAAGCCATTGGTTAATTTACGCAACCGAAAAGCTCTTTTGAGTTTTGCCAGGAAATACATTAAGAAGCCTGAAACTTGGTGGAATGACGTTATATTTGCGGACGAGAGCAAGTATAACGTATTTGGATCCGATGGACGTGAAATGGTGTGGCGGAAGCCAAATGAGGAGCTACAACCACAAAATTTTAAACCAACCGTAAAATATGGAAATGGACATGTTATGGTGTGGGGTTGTATGGGAGCTAAAGGGAC